>JALPQI010005744.1:0-59672 GCA_025490895.1 Thaumatotibia leucotreta | reverse complement strand
GAGAGGAACCGACGGACTATCCGCGCCGTGTCGAGGATTACCGCCTTCTGTATCCGACCCTTGATCCAGCCATCTAGCGAGAGACTCTTAAGATGTTGGTCGAGACTCTTCGCTATTAAACCGTTCGCTGTAACGACTATCGGGACTATGATCGTCGAGTCAACATCCCACATGGCGGTTATCTCGTGGGCCAAGTCTAGGTACTTACTGGACTTGTCCTTCTCGGCCTTCACGAGATTCTCATCATGGGGGATGGTGACGTCGACGAGCACAGCCCGGCGCTGCGATCGATCTACCAGCACGATATCAGGCTTATTGGCTAGAATAGTCCTGTCCGTGATGATAGGTCGATCCCAATAGAGCGTGGCACGACCATTTTCGAGAACTGGTGCAGTTGTGTACTTGTAATATGGCACTTCGACGTCCACAAGGCCGTATTGAAGAGCAAGCTGCTGGTGTATAATGCTGGCTACGAGCTTATGTCTGTGCAAGTACTCGGTGTTAGCAATCTGAGAACAACCGGAAATAATATGCCTGAGTGACTCACCGGGACGGCGGCATGCCCGACAAATGTCGACCGTACCGTCCTTCAGGATATATTTCCGGTAGTTATTCGTCATGATAACCTCGTCAGCAATTGCACAGGCAAAACCCTCAGTTTCTCCGAAGAGGTCCCCGAATCGTAGCCAGTTCACCGACGCGAGCAGATCTACATCAGGTCCCGTGAGGGCCTTGTAGAACCGCCCGTGTAGCTCCTTGCTCTTCCATACCGCCTTGCGGTCCTCGGTGCTTAGTACCACAGGTTTGCGCCAGTTCTCTTTTGCCAAGGAGAGCGGCGTGAAGTTCCGGTCTACTGCCACCACATCACGATGCATCCCGCACTCATTGTTAAGAAAATAGTTTCTAAGATTGTACACCTCGTGGTTGTGGAGGTTTTTGGCATTTAAGAAGCCGCGGCCCCCCACACCTCCGCGGGATGTACAATCTCATAACTGATGAGCGCGGGTGTAGCATTCGATGTGTGGTAAGCAGTGTACGGACCCTTCGATCCAGGGCGTCCAGCTCGGTCTGAGTCCACCTTAGTATGCCAAAGGAGTATGTGAGTATGGGTATTACCCAGGCGTTGAAGGCGCGCACTTTGTTGCCTCCTGACAAAAGACTGTTAAGTACTTTTGTGAGCCGGCTGAAAAAGCGCTCTTTCACCGCTCAGGAAGCTGTAAATTTGTTGAATTTACTACTTTACCCCGCTGCACATGCATAACCGCACACTTATCGACACCAAACTCCATATTGATGGCACTACTGAAAACTTCTGTGGTTCGCAGTAGTTCCAACAAGTCTTGGCTATTTGGCGCAAATAATTTGAGATCATCCATATACAGAAGGTGAGAAATGACTTCACCCTCTCTCCGAAGCCGGCAAACCTAGTCCTGAATTCTTCAGCAAGGTGCTGAGGGGATTCGGAGCTAGGCAGAACCATAAGGGACTCAGACTGTCACCCTGGAATATTCCTCGCTCGATCCCTTATGAAGTCCTGCGGGCCAGAGGGGTCATCTCCGCCTCCTGGCTGACGAAGGACTGTAGTCCACTGCCCTCATACACGCGCCGAGAAAGGATCTTAAAGCTGCATCAACTTTATACAGCTCCAAGACCCTTTCCAACCATGAATGAGGCACCGAATCATAGGCCTTCTTGTAGTCAATCCAAGCGGCGGAGAGGGGCCCCTTTGTTACGCCGGACTTGCTGGCAAATGGTCATGTCGATGAGGAGGAGCTCCTTAGTACCACGGGACCCAACCCTACATCCATTTTGAGCAGAGGCCAGAACATTGTTTGCAACAATGTGCGTGTTAATTTTTTGCTCTCAAAATGGATGTAAGGAGCTTGTATAGTGTAGGCAAGCACGTGATGGGTCGGTAGTTTTTCGGTTCCGTGGTACCACCGGACTTGTAGAGCAGGAAGGTTACACCTGTTGTTAAGGAAGGAGGCAGGGAACCAAGCTCAAGGGCTTGTTGGAATTGCGCTGCTAATCGCGAGTGGGAGCACCGAAACCATTTTAGCCAGAAGTTGTGCAATCCGTCCGGTCCAGGACTTTTCCAGTTCTGGGCAGGGCGGATGGCACAAGTTACGTCATCGGCACTGATGGCAACTGCCTCCATAGGTTCGATGCTCTCGCACTCACGTTCAACAACGTTCATCCAATCGCCCTCGATGTGTCCGACGGGCACCGACCAGATGTTACGCCAGAAATCAGTCATGGCAGTAGCATCCGGCAGATGCGCGTCGGACAAATGATGATCGGTTCCCTCCCACCTTCGGTATAACTTCCTTTGGTCACTTTGGAAGAGGCGGTTCTGTTGAAATCGATCCACACGCTCTCTGTAGCGGCGGATACGGCTTGCCCATGCATAAACTTTCTGCTTCAGAAAGTCAATGCGCTCTGTGAGGTTGGCCATGTAGTCGCAGGGCATGATGCCCGTTCCCGCGAACGCCTGGTTCACAATTATTATTATTATTATACACTTTATTTCTCATATCTCTTAGGTTAGGCTTTTTATAACAATATTTATAAATTTAAAATAAAATACAACATACAAAAACAATACAAAACACATAAATACTTTATAAAAAACCTAACCTAGGGTGCCGCCGGCAACGGGGCGGGCCCAAGCTGCCGGTGGTTAGGGCTGCAGGGAGAGGAACCGCCGGACTATGCGCGCCGTGTCCAGGATTACCGCCTTCTGCATCTGACCCTTGACCCAACCACCTAGCGAGAGTCTCTTGAGGTGTTGATCGAGACTCTTCGCTATGAGACCGTTCGCAGAAACAACTATCGGTACAATGATCGCCGAATCAACCTCCCACATGTCGGTTACCTCGTGAGCCAAGTCAAGGTACTTACTGGCTTTGTCCTTCTCGGCCTTCACGAGGTTCTCGTCATGGGGGATGGTGATGTCGATGAGCATTGCCCGGCGTTGGGATCGATCTATCAGCACGATATCAGGCTTATTGGCTACAATAGTCCTGTCCGTGATGATAGATCGATCCCAATAGAGCGTGGCACGACCATTTTCGAGAACTGCCGCAGGTGTGTACTTATAGTACGGCACTTCGAAGCCCACAAGGCCGTATTGAAGAGCAAGCTGCTGGTGTATAATCCTGGCTACGAGGTTGTGTCTGTGCAAGTACTCGGTGTTAACAATCTGAGAACAACCGGAAATAATATGCCTGAGTGACTCACCGGGACGGCGGCATGCCCGACAAATGTCGACCGTACCGTCCTTCAGGATATATTTCCGGTAGTTATTCGTCATGATAACCTCGTCAGCAATTGCACAGGCAAAACCCTCGGTTTCTCCGAAGAGGTCCCCGAATCGTAGCCAGTTCACCGACGCGAGCAGATCTACATCAGGTCCCGTGAGGGCCTTGTAGAACCGCCCGTGTAGCTCCTTGCTCTTCCATACCGCCTTGCGGTCCTCGGTGCTTAGTACCACAGGTTTGCGCCAGTTCTCTTTTGCCAAGGAGAGCGGCGTGAAGTTCCGATCTACTGCCACCACATCTCGATGCATCCCGCACTCATTGCTAAGAAAATAGTTTCTAAGATTGTACACCTCGCGGTTGTGGAGGTTTTTGGCATTTAAGAAGCCGCGGCCCCCACACTTCCGCGGGATGTACAATCTCATAACTGATGAGCGCGGGTGTAGCATTCGATGTGTGGTGAGCAGTGTACGGACCCTTCGATCCAGGGCGTCCAGCTCGGTCTGAGTCCACCTTAGTACGCCAAAGGAGTATATGAGTATGGGCATTACCCAGGCGTTGAAGGCGCGCACTTTGTTGCCTCCTGACAAAAGACTGTTAAGTACTTTTGTGAGCCGGCTGAAAAAGCGCTCCTTCACCGCCTGTCTAATTCCTATATCTTCAATACCCAAAGACTGTGACATACCAAGGTATTTATAGGTTTCTGCTTCCGAGATAGATCTGAACGACATTGTCTCAGAAAGCTGTAAATTTGTCGAATTTACTACTTTCCCCCGCTGCACATGCATAACCGCACACTTATCGACACCAAACTCCATTTTGATGGCACTACTGAAAACTTCTGTTTATTATTATTATTATTATTAAATTATTGTCGACATATGTATTCTGTGACCGTAAATGACTGAATAAATAAATAATCGTACGTGTAGGTTACAATTCTTCATGTTAGAGTAATTAATGATTTAATATAATCTTATATAGTTACAATACAAGTGTGTACAATTATTGTAAATCAATGGTTGAGGATTTGAGGTTGATTCATGTTATGGTGGTTATAAACAGGGTGTAAAGCCGCGTTTATATTTGTCTGTTGTGTTGTGTTGTGACGCATCAGAACGGTATCGGTTTCAACTATTTAATATCGTTGCATTCACATTTATCTGATGCGCTGTGTTGTGACGGCGTGTGTTGTGTCGCGTCACGAGCGATCCCGGTCCGCGTCAGACCGGGTGAGGTACGGGGGGCGGGGAAGCGACACGGCACAGCAGTGTGAACGCGCCAGTGTCGTGTCGTGACGTGTCAGAGCTGCAAACTGTGCCTTCGACGCTCGAAAATACTGACGAAATTTTTCAGGATCACTCTCAAGCTCCTTAACGAGACAATGAAACTCGCCTTTAGTTTTCCTCTTTTTATTTACTAAATGAATCCAGTACCTCCTTCTCTTTCTTTCTTTTGTAAGAAGCGTAGCCAGCGCCAATAAATGCAATTCATCTTCAAAATCGGAATCTGAATCGGATGATTCTTGAAAGAACATTGCGAACGTGTGAGCTATCCGAGTGCTGAGAACGAACTGATATAAAATTGCGTCAGAATGCGTCATAACACGTCATATAAATGTGAACGGTAGCCATCACGACAGAGAGCATCATAACACAACACGACAGACAAATGTGAACTTAGCTTAAGTCTAATACGGGCGAAGCTCTTAACGGGTGTTAGTGTACAACATAATAAGTACATTGAAATAACTTTTACTTAAATTTAGAGCATCAAAATTTTCCATATAAAATAATTCAGCGCGCAACGTAGAGCAACATACGCGAGTTAAACACTCATTGACAGCTAATTTTAAAAGCAGATGACATAACTGCCATATCAACAATAACAAATGTTCGTACCTACATTGCTGCTCCGATAATCTTAAAAAAAATCTGTGGGGTCATAATTAAGAGTAATTTAAAAAAAACCTTGTAATCCATGATTATGAATTCCATGCCTGGTGTAATTGACCGCCCGTATTAGATTTACACACTGTATACATATTAGAAATAATAAACACTCCCGTTTAGATTAGATGGAGCTTAAGAAAAACTAAATATACACGACAAACCTACGAACTAAATATGGTTAAGTTAAAACTACATACACGAGCTTTCCTTAACTTTTACACCTATAATTATGTTGTTTCCGTCTACTCTTCAATGGATTACGTACGGGTTACATAGCGAATGCTCTTTTGGTTTGAACGCACCTTAAGCGGGCGATGCGTCCACCACGACAGTAAGCGTCGTGCTCGCAAGTTCCTTGGCGTGAACGCGGGCTCAGTGCTTGATAACGAAGACCTAAGCTCTCCGAAACTTGTCGCTCGTAGTGACTAAATACTCGTGAGGTTAACCGTTTAATTATATTTAAAATATCAAAACCGTTCACAGGATAACCCCGCTCCAAGTGCACATCGTCTGTTTGTTTGCCCGCCGTGGGAACGCGGCAATATAATCAAACTCCATCATCGGTCTAATCTGGCACGCTGGAAAAACAACGGACGTTATGTAGGCTTCACACTGTCCGCAGCCGGCGCATATTTATGTACTTTTACATTATATTATAGTGTTTTATACTGCAGTCTATTTTTTCGATCGTTAATAAACAGCACCTAGGTGTATCTAGGTCCAGTGTCAGGGGGGGAATTAAGCACTAAATTTCAATAAACACTCAGTTTAGGTGTTAATTTTATAAGCTGCAAGCGATATTATACCTATAAAAACGCCGATCAAGCTTAAATCCCTAACGACTTAAAAGTCCTGACTCCTAACTGCAATTAAGGTTATTTAATGTCACGCATTATAATTGGTTGTCCCTAAAAGTGAAAATGCCTCTATAACTCTACGATTAGCTCCTCTCGGAAGTGGACGGCTCACTTCATATATTATACCTACATACGATACATGATGATCACGGCATACATGATGTACACTCACCCCCTTATTCATAAACGTCTGCTAACTTAACAAGCCGCTAATAATTGTTTGTCCCTTTCGGTTTTAACAATGTGTCCATAAGAGCAAAAGGGACAAACAATTATTAGCGGCTTGTTAAGTTAGCAAACGTTTATGATTATGGGGGTCAGTCTAGAACCGTGTCGAAATGACAAGCACTAAGAGATTTCTGGCAACTTGATATGTGGGTCAAACTTATTTTCGTTGTCTTATTACAAATCGTGACGCAGTGGTAATTTTTGTGTGAGATGATGTTTTGTTATCAATTTCTGATGTATAGATTAAAATCTAATTGATTTGTTTTGGTTGATTTGTGTAAGATGTCCCAAGATATTTATTTATTTATTTATTATTTATTTATCTAGTGTGAAAATGAAATACAAGTGCACCAGATTTTTTATATATACTGAGCCGAAACAGCAACTACAAGCGTGACAGAGTGGTATGAAACAAGACAACGAAAAGAACTTTGACCCATGTAGCGTAACTTTGACATAGTTCCTGAATGTGCGAACCGGCGCGGCCCGACTCTATCCGGTTAGTGGAAATCGTACATTAGGATTATTCGGGGCGTTAGGATTATTCGGGTCGCCGTTTGTTTGAAAAACAAAAATTGTTTGGATTGTATCAGCATAATATTTTGCACGCCTATGAGCATTCCATTTGAATCAAAGAACCGTGTGAATAACACTTGTGTTAATACGAGTGCTTATGTTGTATAGGATCCGGGTATAGGACTCTTTTTTTAAGAAGTAATTATGGACAAGTAGTAATATTAAACAATGATATATTATTATGGCGATGACATTCAAAATTATATGCGAGTTTGGATTTGAACTCCATTGAGAGCTATTAGAGTTTATATTAGAAATTATTTTTTGTTTATTTCACGTATTTGAGAGGGTAAGCAATTATATCTCTTTAATCATCTCTCAGTGGGCGGGGCACATTACGCGTATAACCGATGGCCGTTGGAGCGGGAAGGTTCTTGAGTGGCGGCCACGTACCGGAAGGCGTAGCGTGGGTAGGCCCCCCACAAGGTGGACCGATGACCTGGTGAAGGTCGCAGGAGTCCGCTGGATGCGGGTGGCGCAGGACCGGTCATTGTGGCAATCTTTGGGGGAGGCCTATGTTCAGCAGTGGACGTCTTTCGGCTGATATGATGATGATGATGATGAATCATCTCTCAATACTTATAAAAAAAGTAAAACAATACGGGATTTTAAACAACTCTAGTACAAGTTACAACGACTTTCTTTTGACTGTTCATCCCAGGGTTAAATGTGGATTTCACACAGGGGTCCTTAAACCTATGACTTACAAAAATACTGCTATTGTAGATGACCGTTGAACTTACCTGAAAAAAAAAAACATACTTAAAAATAGTTAAAACATTTTTCTGGTCACTGTGGCCCTGGCCAGCTAACCTCCCTTTTTAGTAAATACCCGTGTTTAACCTTATTGTAACAAATGAAACTTCTAATGAAAAAAGCCCATCGTCGGATCGTGCCCTTAAAAACAAAAGCACAAGTTATTTCCTCCCACATTCCATCGCTCGTTTTTATGGAGAAATAGCATTCCGTTGTCATTAAAACGCGAATTCGGCATTAAAATTGATTACGATACTCTCAGGAAACGACGTAAAAGAACACAACATCAAAGAAAAAATAAAAATCAAAGAGACTAAAATTCTAACATTACAGAAATGTTCATAGTGTATGAATTGGCGTTTTTTCACTTTTGGTGTACCTAAAAATGTAGTCCTCGTTTCGTTTTACTGATAATATACAATACCGAAATAAAAATTTTAGGAAACCAAAATAAACTAAATTGATAGTTTAAAAATTACAGAAAAATAATCGAATGTTTACTCGGAATGTAGAACCAACTTTAGGTATATGTAGATCACGATTAAAAATATACGAGGCGGAAAGAAAATCTAGGCAGATAAAGTAACTTGAGTAGGTAACACAGTTGCCACAGACTCGTTCTTAAGGGAAAATAGGAGCTGGAAGCATTTAGAAAAACAGGTATTTTGAATAAATTATTGCTGGGACTTCGCATGGGCTTGAGCTCCGATACAGTAAGGAAAGGAACATCTTCGCCTGATCATCAAATGTTGTCAAAAAATTGATGACAACATTTTTCTTGGGCAGATTTCTCCTCCCAAAAAAATATATTTTTAAAATAATTTAAGACAGTATATTTTCTTTTTTTTTTTGTTAATATCCGAAAGAATCTATTTATAATCTATCTGAAAACATTTTTAAAAATGGAGCAAATTGTAAAGTTTTGATAATAATACGATTAAAAAAGTATAAAACACCGACATGGCGGTAGCAAAATTAACATTTAATTGTAAAAAAAAATCCAATATGTCAATATCTAGTCAGGAAACAGAGGAATATGTTTGTATTGAAACAGGCAGAGCTCCCAATTCCTCTTAACCGCTTTGTAACACAACCAAACCATTAGAGAACATCTCTACATTCTGTAACAATGTGTCATTCACAATGCGTCCCGTGTCACACCCAATTCCAAATAAACCGACACGAGACAAATTATCGGCCGCACTATGGGTAATCATAGCTCCACGATTCCACGCTTTACTACCCGCAGAATACCGGCCATTATCCTTTGAACGTGTGTGTGATCAAATTACTAGACAGGATTTATTTTGGAGTGCAATATCAAAGCTTTGCCTCACTCGGTCAATAGGTCTTGATAGTTTATTTTTCGTGGCGGGAAATAATGAGAGCGGGATTTTCTGGGAATTTTCCGGAATGCGGATCTGCTGATGTGTTTTGCACACAACGCTTATATTGTGGAGTAAGATTAATCGTTTTTCGGTAGGACTATATGTTTTGTTGGTATTCAAAATTCATTGACATCATATAAAGTGTTTTTTTTTTAAGAAATTTATCACTTTAAAGTGATCGAATGAGTATAACCCTGATATACAAAAACTTATGTACGAAATATCATTTTGATATTCACAAGTGCTTTACGGTGAAGGAAAACGACGTGAGGAAACCTGCATACACCTGCGAAGTAATTCAAGGGTGTATGTGATTGTGAAGTCCCTAACAAATACTGGGCCAGCGTTGGGGCCACGCAAAATAGGCACGTTTGAAGTCGAGTTGCGGAAAAAATGGCCAGAATACAACAACAACAACCCCGAGATAGTCCTGTTGGCACCAAGTCGGGGTCTGATTATGGCATCTTGGAGAAATCGATTAAAGTCGTCTCTAATTTTTTTAATTTGTCTCCATTTTCAAGCGATGATTCTCCCGCTATTTTATTGCCAGCGCGCCGATATCCAGCATATTGAAATACTTTCTTATAACATCTTGCCTTTTTACAGTCCTATTGTTCCCACATTAATATTATGTTTATGTATGTACGTTTATGTGACTTTCATTGTATATTTTCTTTAAATAAGACACAACTTTCGCTCGGGTCACAAATAACATGTCACAAACCGTTTCGACTTTCTCACGATATTACGAAATACATAGAGTCTCGACTGTCACTCACGTGACATCTAACTTCCAAATTGAACCCATTCCATTACTTTGATCACAACCGTAGCCCTAATTAAGCGAAACACGTATAGATTTGTATTAATAATTATAAATCTCTTTGACTGCAGATTTCGGATGAGAAGCTTTAATATTTAAATAGTCTTTTATAGAGGGCTGTTTGATGAAGTGCTTTCTGTGCGATATTTCAAATAAATGGTTTTTAATGGTTTATTTTCTCCCGTTATATCTATCTATATACTTTTTTAGTTGGTTGTAGTAATAAATATAACTACCGTGAGAAGAAAAAAGGATACTCGTATACATATCATCAATCGACATCAGGTTATATTACGGATGGACGAGTAAATACGTCAAAACGCTAAAAATATCAACATAATGTGTACTTAATTTTACATTGATTTTAACTATAGCATAATGGGATATACTCGCAGAATAGAATCATCATCATCAGCCTATGTTAGTTCACTTTAGTGGGTAAACTCGGGGTCCCATCAGTCCGTAACGAGGAGTCCCACATAACCGCCCGGGTCCGTCCCCACACCCAGGTGGTACGCGTAACGCATTTTTCCTCTCCTTAAAAAAAAAAGCCTCTCCTATTAACTATGCGTATAGATGCATTAGGAGGCGAATGCCCATAATCGCCACGCTGGGCAAGCGGATTGGCGATCGCAGTAATGTGTCCACTATGATGACGCTGCTGCCCATCATCAATCTTGTAGAATGGTCAGTGACACTTCAATCCCTTAGTCGACTCTTACGACACCCGCAGGAGGAGTTGGGGTGGTGACAAATGTATTCTTACTGCCGTCACCACACGGCACAGAATAATATAATAGAATACTGAAATATTATTAGTATTGGTAGCAAGAATCGCCGTACACTACTCGATGGTGATTGTCTACTGTAACCTATGGATTCCTGTAACCTATGGGGACATAGGTACATGCTCTTGCCCTTTAAAAGCAAGGATTCAGTTTCACTGACTACGTGTCACATTTAATTTATTCTTCCTTACTCAAATGAATGAAATGACACTACGGGCGCTGTGTATACATATAAAAGGAAACGATACCCATTCGTTTTTTATAACCTCATTCAACGGGTAAACGGGCATGTTATCGAGTTTCTCGTCAAATCCTTCCTTCGTTTCTCCAATTTACAAAAAGCGGAATCCTTAAGCTGAATTTGTTTGATTCTTGTACGCGACTACAAGAAGCATAGATGATGGTTACTTATAAAATATAGCATTTATCTTTTTTTTAATCTAAAGTAATTTTGCTAACTCCAGGTAATGGAGTGAATGCAAACTGACAGATAAGGGCAAAACACATTTTAACTAACAATACGTTAGGCATTTATGAATAACGGGGTATGTAGATATTCTTTGTCCAACCAGCTTTTCAGTAGAAAATGACGGCATAAAAAAACGTAGCCGGGAAGAGTTGGTTGTCCATAGAAAATTTGAATTTTCCACCTTTATCTACTGACTGCATGCCAGGACTTTTGTTCGACAGAGTATATCTCGCCATGCGTCGCATATGCACAAGCATATTCACAACTATCACTCAATTTCCATTCTAAGTTAGTGCTACGACGCTACGCCGTAGCGCTACGGGGCGTAGCAAGTTAATTACTGTAATGGCGCGTAGGCAATTTATTGTACCGGTTTATTGTTAGGGCAGTGTCGTTTCTAAAGCGGTAAAACGTATGGTGGTATAAAATTTATATTGAACTGTACAAATTACTAGAAAACTAAAGATTGTTTTACAGCCTCCGCTCCGTAGCATTGTCAGTAATCTAACCCTAACTTTGAAGCTCCTCCAGCCCCGGGTTAGAATCCAGTGCGGGCATCTCATTCAGTGTTTATCGGTTTTATCAAAAATATTACACACGCTGTAACATGAGGAAACCAAACAACTTTATCGCCCTATATCGCATTCAACAAATCGGAACCCTAGGAGCTTGTCGGGGTGACAACTAGTAAGAGGTTTCTTATAATTTGCTTTATAGCGTCCCTTTGTAATTGTTCCTGAGTGACCGTAGGTCCTGTTTACAGTAGAAATAAGATTAGTCGTTGGACACGAATGTCCAATACCATGGCCTAAATCAATGTACGTACGTTTTTATACATCAGCTAAGTCACACCAGTGTGTGTGTTACTACAAACTCTATTTTATATTTTAACTACAATACAGCAATCTGTTAAATAAGGTACCTAAACAAATGTACTTTAAAATATCTTGGATTCCTCCATCAAAGTATGTTTTGCTCTACAAATACCGTTCGGTATATCTCTTGTATACATACAACTGTTTGTCGAGAGTACAATCGACACTTAGCTGATTCTTGTACCTTATAGTCATTGTTATAAGAGCCACAATTGGTCAGTGAATTGTCGGCGCTTGTACCCGGTATCCGGCAGTCTTCAAAACAGATTGGGAGGCGAGTGCGCCGGAACATTATCTAATATCCGGAGGGGCCGGCGATTTGATCCGGGCCCGGATTTGTTTACTGGTCAAGGATTTTGATAACTTTATAAATGATTTTACGGTTCCGTAGTAAACTAAGATTCCTTATGGTTTCGTTTGTATGTCTGTCCGCCGTGTAGCTCAGTAACCGTTAGTACTAGAAAGAACGTAGCCGTCTTTGCATAGAATTGGCCCTTTCACCAAATGTTTACTGTAATTGTAAAGGGCTGTGATAACAAAAATTCACTGCAAGTGAAAGGTCAACCTTTCAGTCTTTATATTTTCCGAGTTAATAGTTTTTTTTTCAACGTTGGCTGATGCGATTCACTTCAATTTTTAATAATATACATGTAATGACTCATACTACTCGATCTTCATACTAGAAAATGGAAAAATAAAGGATACCACCCATAACTGCAAACGAGTGAGAAATACTCGTGGAGTTTTTATTATCAATTGTACCTAAGCTTCGCTCAATTTTTTACCACGCCATTACCATTTTTTTTTTATCTAAAACAACTCTTGCTTACAATACTATAAATAAATACCTACTTGTCATTCGGCATTCGTAATTCTGCGTAAAATATCGGATTTCTAGAGTAACCGTTGCACGTTTTATAGATTAATAAAAGTTAAACTACGCTCTGTAATATTTTAAATACAGGTTCCAAGAGTATTAAACCTCGTTTTACGCGAACATTTATTATTGTACTGACTACTAATGAATAACTCGTGTATACATATTTATATTTGTGTTATAGGTACATTCGTACAATTACACCTACTAAAAGGATGAAATCTTAACCAAGAAACTTGAAAAATATTGAGTTGTTTAATAAAATATCATGTAAGAAACTTTTACAATGATTAAACGCTGCGATAATTTTCTCGATAAGTAGAAAAAATCCGGGTGTAAATCTAATAAGGGCTAATCTGTTAATAGGACTTTTATAGCCTGAGATTTACACATGGTAGCTAAAGTCTCGTGATTAGCTTTGTGTTAAAAATAAACAGTGTTTTAAACCTTGTATTAACCCGAATCACTGTCGAAGTACTAACAGCAATTTGGCCACCAATTAAAAAGCTAAACGAAAGCTGGCAATTTTTCTCATTTAACAGAGTACAAGTTAATAGGCGGGCGGATTTTATTCCTTAATGGAAAGAGCCATTTGAGTAATGGCCATGGCGACAACAGACCTGCGAAATTAGGGAAAAAAATTCAGTTTCTTACAATCATTTTCTTCTTACATTCATTGAAAAACTAGACGGAAGTAGGTAGACTTTTCTGTAGGGTTAGCACATGATTAAAGCGACAGCATCTCGCTGTGTCATAGAATATCCGTCCCTCGTTTATATAATAAATTAATAACATAGTAAAAGACAGGCAGTCTAACTTGCGGCGACGTACTTTCGCACCAATCATGTGCTAAACCGACATGGTCATGTCACGAAGAGGCCTGCTGACGAGGTGATGGAAATCGAACAGCCGTCCACATTATTTGGTATGTTGACTGCATTTCATATCACGCATTTCGAATATTATTTTACAAAATACCATCATTTCATTACATAATCTACATTTTCACTATGTAAATAAAAAAATGATTTTAGTACAGATGGTTTTTTAGGCTCTTTTTTAGGCTCTAGTGCGAGAAGTGGCTCATTTTACTTCAGCTCCAAAACTTCGGAGGGCCATCTGTACTGAAAAACGTCGTACGAGACACGTGCAAAAAGGAAATTCGTAACTCGCGTTTTAAAACACCGCTGCCACTCGTTTCGAATTTCATGTTTTTCGCACTTGTGTCATAATGTACTTTTATAGTCTATGTGGCTGCGAGATACTATCGCTTTAATCATGTGTTTACCGTATTGGTTACCCTGCTTAATAGTACTTAACAAAATAACAAATGAAACCACACCTCACATGGTTCCGAAGCACTCATTAAGCACGCGTCATCAATTTTAATAAATTATGGAATCAATCCAATTATAGTTGATAAGCCGCGAGGAAATGTAATTATCCCGACTGACTGGCGGCTTTTATGCTAACCCCATTTAATAACGGTAAAACTTCACCGTTTTATAACTGGGGAAAAATGAATTATGTTATAGAAGACATACGGGATATTTTATGGCCAATGTTTCTTGAAGCTACAGTAGATAGACGATCATATGTTATTCGTTATTATAGTTAATAATAATCTTAAAGCCCTAATCACCATCTCTGAAAAAAAAAACGTATCTGTGAGATAAATGTCATTTTCTTTTATATGCCTGTATTTATCCGGGGACTGTAAAATGCGAAATTATTTACCGCATTTTGTTTCTAATCATTCTGTCTCGATTTTATTTTTGCCTATTTATTTTAGATATTTGTAAATTAAAAATAGACGGGTAGCTGCGAAAAGATTGAGAAATTTCGGCCAATAATCAGTTATGCTAAGGCTTAAGGTGCGGTTAAACTAAAAGAGCATTCGCTGTTCTAGCGCCCGTTCTAAGAAATCAACCAATCACGTTTTGTGTACCGATCGAATTTCGTGGAGTGGGAGGTTAGAACAGCGAATGCTCTTTTAGTTTAACCGCACCTTTATAAGCAACTTCCAATTGATAGCCAAGTGCGAGTTGGACTCGCGTGGAAAGATTTCCGTAAAAATAAACTGTGGATGGAATGGCATTTTGAGGAAAATGTCTCGAATCACAAACATTTTCCTATCTACACGAAACTGAAAGTAAACGTGGCGCAATAACACGATTCGCAATAAGCAATAATTCTTATTCGGCCTGGGGTCGTCCAGGCGCGACAATAATTGGTAATGACGTTACAGGGCCAGTGGAGCGGGCGGGATCTTTGAGCAAATTGCCGCTTGGCAACGTGGGTATGTTTGTAAAACATGTGACGAAACGTAAATAGATTTATATGACTATTACGAGTATATCAAAGCATTTTAGATACAATAATACGTGGCTCCAGACGCCGCGAAACCAAACTTTGCAGGTTGTGTAGTGTACGAATCTACTACTTGCGTGTTAATTTTTTTTTAATCTCACCTTACCTACCGCGAACTTCGAAATTCGCAAATTTCGAAGATTTGTCTCTGTCACTTTAACGACGACTTCGTTAGAGGAAAGGTTCTCGAGTGGGGGCCACGTACCAGAAACCCTATCGGTTGGACTGATGACCTGGTGAAGTTCGCGGGAGTCCGCTGGGTGCGGCTAGCGCAGGATCGGTCATTTTGGCAATCTTTGGGGGATATGTTCAGCAGTGGAGGTCTTTCTAGTCCATTATATTACGGCAACGTATGTATGGGAAAAGTTCACATTCGGATACCACCACCAAATTTTAGTATGTTGTTAAATATGTCATTCTGTATCCAAAACTGTCGGGAGACACTCTCTCAAAGGTCAAGGTCACCATGAATTCACCATTAATGACGTCCTCTAAATGGCTGCTGCCTAATTTTGAAAAGCGCTTATTTGTTCCTCAACCGCCCAACATACACCATTGTGTGTAGTATCAATTGAAAGGTTATTAAATATGCTCTAACTTTGTCTTTTTGTGTTATAGCGTACATCTAAAAATAAAAATAAATATCGTGGAAAGAATAAAAATATTTTTTTACTCTTTTCGTATAATGTACATTTCATCAGGAAACAAGCGGTATTAGAAAAAAATAATGTACTACATAAATGTAGCTAAACTATTATCCTAAAATGAACAGTTTAAATCATCGAAATCGGTTGAAAATAAACAAAGTTATGTCATTTTCTATATTCCGCGGCAAACGCCATACACCCGCCCTCCGCCCGCCCGCCAGTTCGAAAATGTTAATTGCACCCAAACTATGCAATTGATTTACACTGATAACATATGAACTAAAAGCCAATTAATTATACAAATACTAGTTGTTTTAAAAATACTGTTGTTATTAAAATAAAATACATAATTTAAGAAAAAAACTAATTAAAAGACATAGGTACTTAGAGTAAGGTAGGAAAAAGGTAACAAATTGATAATAATAACTTCTAACTATCAATGAAATAATATTATGTATATATATATTTCAAGGATTTATTCTGAACAGTAAATTCTGGAGTAAGTTCCTTCACATACACAGAGAAGAGTGGAATTTAAAACGTTTTTTACGCATACGCCAACATGGACAAGGCAAGTTCTTTCTTCTTTTTTCCAGCTCCAATCGCAGGGATCAATTTTCTTGTGGATAAGGCAAGGCACTTCGTCCATATCTTCGTTTGTTTGTAGCATGGTTCGCTTTAGATGTTGAGTCAGTTTCAGTGTATCTTTTGTTGGTGAGATGCTCTCAATACTCAATACTCAATCATTTATTGCTTCCACACAGTTTACAAGGTATTATGTGAACATAAAGTGTTTACCGTTATTTAGTTAGCTTTATTTTTAATGAAAACATTCCGTCTTGCTATAATTAATTGTTATATCATTTGTAGTCTCTCTGGACATTCGTCATCCAAGTGGTGGACGGTCTTCCTCTTTCCCTCTTTCCAGTAGCCATGGACAGATAGTTTATCACAACATGACTGTCCGGTCGGCGAAGGACGTGACCTTACCATCTTAGCTTATTTTTACAATCTTGAAACTAACCCTTACATTACATAAGTGGCGAACGCAGTCCTTGAGCGTGTCTCCGCCTATCTATCGTAGCATACGATGTATGTGATAGAGTATTGAGTAAACTGAAAGAAATAGAAGCGGAGAGAGAGTGGAAAGAGGGAACCACTTCCAGGCAAGCTAAAATGACGTGAGGAGAACCCGATACTTGACGAAGTTGGAAAAAATTGACTTGAGGATGTTGATCAGAATTATTTCGAGAAACAACACCCACAACAGGTATCTTAAGGTGATGGGAATAAGTAATTAAGCAGCCTGTCCACATTACGGGAGAGACGAAACTAGTCAGCATGTTCTGGTAGAATGCATTTTGTAGATACGCAGCGGCATTATGTGTTTGGCAGGTATCCCTGCAACTTATCGGTGTTCTTTCTCCTCACTCATGGACGTGTCGACGTCCATGAGTTCTTCCCTGGGGTCGCCCAGGGATATTCTACGGTTCTGCAAAAATACAAGGAGGTTAGAAGAAAATAATGTGGTAACGCAGCCGTGACATTAACCTACGGCTCCAGCAACGGGAAAAGGATGAATGAGTGCTCATTCATCCTTTTCATCCAGATACTCGACAGCCCACTCGATTCCGGTCGAAACATAACATAACATGCGATGAAAAGCAATCAAAGACATATCAGCAATGAACGGATCGCATAAGAAATTAATCAAACTTACAGGCAAAGTCTCTTCAAACAAGCTAACGATCTTATCATCGTGTATCGAGAGCATGTAAATCCTTTCCAGGGCAAGCAACTCTAAACATCAAAGTTTCCGTCCCTCTAAAAAAACCCTCGCCCTCATGTATGGTAGTTATTTGTTTCAGCGGCGGCTGTGTGTGAAATAATATTCTGGCATAGGCTGGTTCGCGTGAAGACGAGAGCATAGTCACGGAGGAAGAAGTGAGGACTTTACCTTTACATGTACAGATTACAGTTGTCATTCCAACGGAATATTCATTATTAGTTGAAACAATTCTGCTGTTACGAACTGATGTAAGCTGCTTGCCCTGGAAAACGATTTCCGTGCTCAGTATCGTGCTTTATATTGTTAGCTTGTGTGAACAAACTTTGCCTGTAGGTAAGTTTGATTATTTTTTTATGCGATCCGTCCATTGCTGAAATATCTGGGATTGCTTCTAATCGCATACTTCGTTTGCTACGATGGGCAGGAGGAGTCGCGCTCACGGCCAGAGTTCACAACAAGCATGTAAAGAGGAGTTTCAAGGTTGTAAAAATAAGCTAAGATGGTAAGGTCACGTCCTTCGCCGACCGGACAGTCATGTCGTGATAAACTATCTGTCCATGGCTACTGGAAAGAGGAAGGCCGTCCACCACTTGGATGACGAATGTCCAGAGATACTACAAATTATATAACAATTAATTATAGCCAGACGGAATGATTTAATATGAATATAAAGCTATCGAAAGCATCTCACCTTAATTTATGATCTCACCAACTAAAGATGCACTGAAACTGAATCAACATCTGAAGCGGACCATTCTACAAACAAACGAAGATATGGACGAAGTGCCTCACCTTATCCACAAGAAAATTGATCCCTGCTATTGGAGCTGGAAAAAAGAAGAGAAAGTATTTGTCTATATTCCAGTTCCATTGTGGAAAACGATTCCTGATGCAAGTGCTAGTTGCAAAGAACTTGTGCCTTGTCCAAGTCCACGTTGGCGTACGCGTAAAAAACGTTTTAAATTACACTCTTCTTTGTGTATGTGAAGGAACTTGCTCCAGAATTTACTGTTCAGAATAAAACCTTGAAATATATTATACATAATATTCTTTTATTGATAGTTAGAAGTTATTATTATTCATTTGATACCTTTTTTGTACCTTACTTTTTTTTAATTTGTTTTTTTTCTTAAATTATGTATTTTATTTTAATAACAACAGTATTTTTAAAACAACTAGTATTTGTATAATTAATTGGCTTTTAGTTCATATCTTATCAGTATAAATCATTTGCATAGTTTGGGTGCAATTTACATTTTCGGCGGGCGGATGGCGGGTGTATGGCGTTTGCCGCGGTACGTAGGATGCCCTGAAAATTTCGGGAATTTAATACTTAGGAACGTATATTTGACATGTGTTATACCTCTTTCTTACAAGCATAGTCTCATTATTCGAAAACACTGGCTACTTAGAAAAAAAAAACAATGTCCGATTTTCAATTGTTTTTTAAAGTCGTTGAGTCGCTGGTGAAAATGGAGCTGTCCCGCGAAAGTTTTAGAGCAATGATTTATTATGACTTTAAAAGTGGATTAACACAACAACAATGTGGAGACCGATTAACTATTGCTTTTAGTAGTGAAGCACCTTCAAAGACGACCATATACAGGTGGTATTCGGAATTCCAACGTGGCCGTGTGTCTCTTGCGGATGACGTACGTGAGGGTCGACCGAAAACGGCCGTTACCGATCAAAACATCGATGTTGTTCGCCAACTGATAAAGGAAGATAGGCATGTTACATATCGGGAGATTCAGGAGACTTTAGGCATTGGAATGAGTCAGGTACAAGTTATTTTACAACAAGAGTTGGGCGTGCGGAAGTTATTTTCCCGGTGGATTCCTCACTTGTTATCTGACGACCAGAAAACGGTACGTGTCAATTGGTGCCGCAAAACTTTAAAATGATTTAATGGAGGAAGCTCAAATGCCGTTTTTAGTATTGTGTCAGGTGACGAAACATGGATTTACGCATATGAGCCTGAATCGAAAAACCAATCTCGAGTTTGGGTTTACGAAGACGAACCGAAGCCGACAAAAGTTGTTCGTTCTCGCAGCACGATCAAAAAAATGGTAGCCACGTTTGTCTCCAAATCGGGTCACGTGGCGACTATCGCTCTTGAAGATCGAAGAACTGTCAATGCCGATTGGTATATAGGCGTTTATTTACCGATTGTTTTTGTTGAACTGCGAAAAACTAACCCTAACCGCCGTATTATACTACACCATGATAATGCCAGCCCTCACACCGCTCAGAAAACAGACGACTATCTGAAGGGCGAAAACGTCGAATTACTGGACCATCCTCCGTACAGCCCCGACCTAAGTCCCAACGATTTTTTTACTTTCCCGAAAATAAAGAATCGGTTGCGTGGTCAGCGTTTTCAGACCGCGGAAGAAGCAGTCGACGCTTATAAAATGGCCATTTTGTCAACCCCCACTTCAGACTTCAATAACTGTTTTAAAAACTGGTTTCAGAGAATGAAAAAGTGTATTAAACACAAAGGAGAATACTTTGAAAAACAATAAAAGTACTTTTTCACGACACTGTTCGTAAATGTGGTGATTGTTTGACTAAACACAGTACGGAAAGTTGCCTATAGACGTATGGCTGTCAAATTGTGACAGCTGTACATCTATGAACGTCACGAACAGTACAACAATGTTGAACGTAAACTAAAAGGTCATATCTAAACACGGATTTCATAGGTAGATACGACGTTTTGAAAATTATTTCAGAGAAATTTTCTCGTACTGCTTGTTTTTTTTTTAATTTTTGTGGCACAGGATTATGGCGTTCAGCCACATAAAAATGTCACTAATTTTTAATAATTATAAAAAATGTGTTTTATTTCCTCACAGTTGTCGTGAAAAGCACAATGTTTAGCCTCGGCTGAAAGTGCAATAGATGAACTCGTACTATCGAAGGCCTCCCCAAGGGTCGGCCTTCAAACAAACTCGTTCATCTATTGCTTACTTTCCAGCCTCTACAACAATGTACTATTATTTCATTAAAATGCGTATTTTTTCCGATTCCCGAAACTTTCAGGGCAACCTACGTATATAGAAAATGACATAACTTTGTTTATTTTCAATCGATTTCGATGATTTAAACTGTACATTTTAGGATAATAGTTTGGCTACATTTTTGTAGTACAACATTTTTTTCTAATACCGCTTGTTTCCTGATGAAATGTACATTGTACGAAAAGAGTAAAAAAAAATTTTTATTCTTTCAACGATATTTTTTTATTTCTAGATGTACGTTATAACATGAAAAGACAAAGTTAGAGCATATTTAATGACCTTTCGATTGATACTACACACAATGGTATACGTTGGGCGGTTGAGGAACAAATAAGCGCTTTTTGAAATTAGGCACTAGGCATTTTGATGACGTCATTACTGGTGACCTTGACCTTTGAGAGAGTGTCTCCCGACAGTTTTGGATACAGAATGACATATTTAACAACATACTAAAATTTGGTGCTGGTATCCGAATGTGAACTTTTCCCATACATACGTTGCCGTAATATAATGGACTAGAAAGACCTCCACTGCTGAACATATCCCCCAAAGATTGCCAAAATGACCGATCCTGCGCTAGCCGCACCCAGCGGACTCCCGCGAACTTCACCAGGTCATCAGTCCAACCGATAGGGTTTCTGGTACGTGGCCCCCACTCGAGAACCTTTCCTCTAACGAAGTCGTCGTTAAAGTGACAGAGACAAATCTTCGAAATTTGCGAATTTCGAAGTTCGATCGATTTGATGAAGGTATGACAAACTTAGGACGTCGATTTTGACACTTTGTGATATAGTACAGCAAACGAAAAATCCTCGTTAATAAAAAGGTATGACCAAAAACTCATTACATTTGACAACTCGCCCGGGACCGGTGGGCGCGCTAATATATCACTTGGAATTACCGGCGGCGTCGAAAGGCATTTTCAAATTATGATACTACTAGGTACTTACATATATTTTGTATCATAATTTGAAACGTAAATATCGTACTGTACTAACATAATATCGTAACACACTCGGTCAAATAAAACAATAATTTTTCATAGAAAGTACTGTACTGTAAACACGCTGATTTCATATAGATTTTTGAAATGTTTATAGGATAAGTGGAATCAATATTAATATGAAATTTACCTGATTTTTATATCGAGTCCGAAAAACGATACCCACTCCTTTTTAGATAATTTTTTGGTGTTTTTTACTCGAAAATAATGTCTGTATGAATCGATTTAATTTTTTTGACAGGAAAATTCCGTATACATGAAAGAAAGAAAAAGGATTTGCCACACATACAAAAGTACAATTTAGACAAAAAAATAGTACATTGTGCATCAAGGGAGGTAAGTACGGAGTTACTAACGAGAGTGTTAGAAGCCCGACGCCGTAGGTACACCTGACCCGTATCATTTGATCGCGAGTATAACTATAATAGTTACATTTACAACGTAGTCATCTCCCTAGCAATTTTGGAATACATGACGTCCCAAGGGCCTGGGGGTTAGCTGAACTCGGGTTCATTGCTTGATAATGGAGACCTAGGCTCTCCGAAACATTTTGCGCCTCGTGACCAAATACACGTGAGTGGTTAAACTCATTGTAATTATATTTATGAATTTGTTTGTGTTTTTTTAAGTAGTTAAACCCCTACTAAATCTTACTACGAGTACTCGATAGTTCCTAAACTATACCGAAGAAAAAGACCCAAGACCCTACGTCCGGGGTGAGGTATCAAACATTTAGTCGGTTTACCTAAAAATTTACGTACATGAAAATGAAACAAAGCAAGTCGGATTTATTTTGTTGTTACCCCAAGAAATTGAAACGAGACATTTTTTATAGAAAATAAATACGAGTATTATTATCATGTACGTCCCGTGAGAGAATAGGCCAAGCCGAGAAGAAACGTGCCTCGAATAGAAAATCGTGACTATAAGTTTCTCAATCGGGGACGTAGGGATTTTTGTTGTATCGTATTTCTACTTTATTGGGATTTTTACTTCGACTTTGGGGTTGATCAACTATTATTCGGGTGTATTAAGGCACAGATATGTAATATATAATAATGTGTAGGTACTTACTTAGGTACTCGAACCGTAATGCTTTATGACAGTGGCTTCTTAACTTGATAAAAAAAACCCACATTGCCGTAAGGAGTTTCCGAATACAATGTTTGTTACCGAATGTGTATGATCTCATACAAACTTGGTGTTTTTGCATCTGCGTTAATCGGAAACTCCAGGCATGTGTAGATAAGATACTTAGTATATTAACAGCCACCGACGCACATGTGCGTTCGTTTTCATACAAGTTTGATCCTAGCGTTTCGCCACTGATAGGGAATGCGTTAAACACTTTTATGATCAACGAAGACCTCTGCTACAGAGACGCGCCCTAGAAAACCCTTGCTTTATGATAAACTACATATGTATATGTACACCAGGTGTTATACAGGTAGCACTCCTCTGATTGATGGCCAACCGATGATTTAAACAAAGTCGACTGTTTTAAAACACCTTCAACTGACGCATGACATTGATCGATGCGCCGATCGACGATCAATCGATAACCGTTGCCGTCATCCTGTAACTTTAAGATACGAGGGCTGCCTTTTAAGTCGTGTCGTTTGCCAGCCTCCCGCGATTTAAAAAAAAATAAACATATGGCATTTTAGAACATATGGCATTTGAATTTAGAACTAGAAAACAAAAAAATGTTTTCAAATTGGTCGAATACTTTTATTACAGCGTCTATTTAAAGGTGACAAGTCGGTTGTAAAAATGGAAATAACTAAGGAAAATTTGCATGCGATTATTTTCTACAACTTTAAAAGGGGATTATCGCGACTTCAGTGTTTTGAGGAGATCACTTCTGTGTTTAGTGATGCAGCACCGTGTCTTAGGATTGTAGAACGCTGGTATTTACAATTTCAACGTGGGCAGTCTAGCCTCAGTGACAAGCCCCGTAAAGGTCGTCCAAAAACCGCCATGACGCAAGAGAATATCGAAGCCGTGCGGCAGCTCGTACTCGAAGATCGTCATGTGACCTACCGTGAAATAGAGGCGTCCGTGGGCATTTCAGGGACCACTATTCAAAAAATCCTGCACGAAGAACTTGGCGTAAGAAAGTTGATCTCTCGTTGGATACCACATTTGCTTAGCGACGACCAAAAAGCTGCCCGTGTTAGTTGGTGTCGCAAAACTCTGCAGCGATTCAGCCGAGGCGAGTCAAAACATGTTTATGATATGGTTAGTGGTGACGAGTCTTGGGTATATGCTTACGATCCAGATTCTAAACAGCAGTCAACTGTTTGGGTCTTTCAGGATGAGCCAAAACCGACCAAAGTCATACGCTCGCGGAGCACTTCAAAAAAAATGGTGGCCTCTTTTGTGGCAAAGGGTGGACACGTCGCCACTATTGTACTAGAAGATCGCAAGACGGTTACCGCTAACTGGTATACCACTGTTTGTTTGCCGCAAGTCATAACCGAATTTCGAAAAAACTTCTCGACGCGTCGTATGATACTGCATCATGACAATGCAAGTTCGCATACCGCCCGCCAAACAAAGATGTTTTTGAGCGCCCAAAATGTGGAAATTTTAGATCACCCACCTTACAGCCCTGACTTAAGCCCTAACGATTTTTTTACGTTCCCCAAAATTAAGCAAAGTCTTCGTGGTCAACGCTTCAGCTCACCTGAAGAAGCTGTTGACGCTTACAAATCGGCGATTTTGACTACCCCCACTTCGGAGTGGAATAAATGTTTTAAAAACTGGTTTGAACGCATGCAAAAGTGTATTAAACATCGCGGAGAATTTTTCGAAAAACAATAAATGGTAATAATCTATAAAATTGTCTATACTTATTTCAAACGACACAACTTAAAAGGCAACCGACGTAGATGCACATCACGTCAATCTTTCAGAGTCGTCTGTAAGTTCTTTCATATATTTGAGAATAGAATAGAATAAAATGTATCCGTGACACACTAACTTACAGTGAAATAATAAAGGGCCAACTCGCGCCGCGTCAAAATGTATGAACTGACGGATAACTTCGAAAGATGTGCTGCTATAGCAGATTTCAGTGAATGTACCGGTAAATTTACAAAGCAGACGTTCCCCTGAGAAAATGTCTAAGAAAATTCTCTTTTCGTATATAAATGTCCCTAAATTCTCTAGCGGTTTCCACGTTCAATGTGCAAGACGTCCGAGGTTACACTTATAACACAGATTGCTATTTCATTGGCTGGCTCGGCGGCGGACTATAAAATATGTATTTATGTACCCCAGTGGTACGGTAACGGTAATTCGCACAGACATGAGGTGTCAGTCTTACTTTGGTTAAATGATTAGAAGGCGTAGGTTGCGAGACTGCGAGTATTAGGTAAGGTTAGGTTGACTGTGGAAGATTTTGATAGAGCATGATGTCATGGAAAATGTATGAAAATTTTGTAACTTTTTTTAGAATTATAACTAACGTGAGACTCAGATATATTAAATTATTATCGAACCGAGTTACTCACGTATTTAAGTCGATGATTGCTCGACACATTGCCTTTATTAGCAAGTGATGTAGTGAGTATTATGTGCAACCCTCTTTATGACAAAAGTAACACTGAGGGTAGATCTTTCCTTGCATCGCCCCCGCCACCACCGCCCACGGCCAGTACCCGTTCTAGCAGGGCGCAGGCCCGCAGTACGCGTCAGGCTTTGGCAGGGTGCTCCAGACGAGGACCCTCTTAATGGGTCGAAATATATCGAGCAATCATCGACTTACTCGTAAATACGTGAGTAACCCGGTTCGATAATATTTAAATACATTTTTTTCCTTTGGGAACGAAGGAGGTCGTGATTCTGAGTTAAAATAACCCAAAATTTACCCATAAATTGACAATTATGAAAGTGGACACAATAAAAGGAAATGCTCACTTGCTCAGATAGAGTAGGTTCAGTGAATTTTATTATTATCTATAACCTTTATTTCTGTAGGTAATGTAGGTATCTAGTAAAATTGAAAGTTGAAACACGAAAACAATATGGTATGGTGTTATGGTAGAACATACAAACAGCCAGCCAAAATCGTAACCATTTCTTTCCCATAGTCAAGTAAAAATTCCACGAGTCCGACTATCAATATCCAAGGGTCGATTTTCTCAGAAAGAAATAAATTACATTCTGATAAGATTTTATACCGGATGAAATCTAATAAGATTTCCTGAGGTGCCCGGCTTGGCACAGAATAGGGCAGGTGATCCATCAAGTGTGACACGACGCCGTAGCTAACGTCCCGTGACTACCTTTCATACAAACAGTTAACTGATCAATCGTGACTCTTATTGCAATAGGAGTAAAGTTCATGAATGGTCGGTCAACGCAACCAAGCTAACATTGCAGCTGGCTAGTATGCGGCGTAAGGGCCCTGATGATCAATAGGAACTTGGTGGAGATATGATATATACGTAACTGGAGGCCCACCGCTCTCTCTATCACTCCAAAAAACCCATCATTGGAGTGACTGAGACAAATGCTCGAAAATTACGAATTTCTATGTTCGCGATAGGCCCTCTATAATAGTTAGAGGATAAACCCATGTACTATAATAGGGGATGGTCCACTCCCGGCCTTTTGAAATTCTATCGCTTTACATGTTGTAAGCTTGAGCACAATAGTCTCAACGAAAGCCATTTTTCCTAAATATTTTATAACTATAGAGTTTAGAAGAGAATCTCAGGACAGGTCTCGACATTCAAAGTAATGCAAATGTAAAGAGTATTGTCGGAAAGAGATGAATTTTAACAAAAAGGGATCATTTATTTAAGGTTTTTCTAATATTTGCATTTGAGGGGTATTCATTGTTGATTTTACACCGACAATACCGTTTTCAGTAGCTGAATGCCATGGAATGTTTTTTTTTTTACTTTTCTCTCAAAGTTGCTGTAACCTGGTTTATAAATGTTGATTTACAATCAGAGATCTGACAAATGCGCGTCATTGTTCGTAATAAATTGGAAATGACTACAAAATTCAATAAATTAGTAATCAATTTAATAGATTTCTGCGAATAACATATTTGACACTGGTAACTATGCAAATCTGAGTACAAAATAGTCAACTTAAGGAAGAGAAATTAAATTACAAGAAATTATTTGTTTGTTTAGTCATTCAATCAACTTTGGAGTCCTGTCTATATTGTTGCTAACAATAACGCTCATTTGTCCGATTTCTGCTTATAATACGCACTACTATTATAAGCAGAAATCGAATAACCAATGGTTACCCTACAACATTTAAGAATATAGTTCCGCCCAGAATATGGTCCTACAGAAAGTTTTAACATAAAAAACAAGTAGGACCCGTAGTAAAATATTTTTTCCTCTTGTTTCATTAGAAGTTCAGCGAAGGTCGACAGGGCCACGAAATATCTCCGTAACGTGCCATTGATTACCAAGTGTCTACTTAAGTCGCAGTAAACATATTGAAAGCAGTATAGTGTAACTTTTTAACCGCCGTAGTATATGTCAGACAATTAATATCCAGCACACCTGGCTGAAGTTTGATAAATTAGACAAACTTCTGATTTGGTTTTGTAATGTAAAAAATAGCCTCATTCATAAGCAGGTAATGCAGAATTTATTCCTGTGTCGTGTAATTTTGCAATAGTAGGGACACGGGCATGCTCGATGATAAATTCTTGTCAGCCATAAATATTTTTTTATTATTTCAAGACGCAAGGAGGGAGTTTCTCCTAAAAATTTTGCTAGACTTTTCTAATGATGTGTGTTGTAGTAGAAGTAAAATGACGGAGCTGATGATGGAAGGTGCCTACATAACCCCAAAGACTAAGTAAGCAAGTGCGAAAGTGTCGGGTAGCACGATAAATTGATAAAACGGGCTCAACATAAGTCACTAAAATTACGCAAACGTGAAAATTCTTCACTCCAGCTTGCGGTAAGAATACTGGTCAAGTCGTTTCATGAAGTTAAAATCCTGCCAACTTTTATCGTGTCCCGCTCACCTTCAGTGCGTTAATCTCTGTTTACCGCGCACCGGGAACAATACGTTCCGCAAAGTCTTGCCGATAAAATTAATCCCGAGGGCTACAAAGTTTGTACGCGCCTCGCTAGGGGCTTACAGTTTTGTCGATAAAACCTACCGCTAATGAGAACGCTTGCGCGTTCATCGCCTCAGACACCAGGAATACGGACCTCCACAGGGTGTTTACACGCGCCACTGAAAACCTTGAACGGGGTTATTTAGCATGCTATACTGAACAAATTTTACTACGGGGCCAATTACGAAAACTAAAAAAAAAAATGTCTTTTTCATTCATGTTGACCGGTCACGACATTTTGTATGAAAAAGTCATTTTTTTTTAGATTTCTGGATTAGCTCCGTAGTAAAATTTGTTCAGTATAAGCTACCATATCACCCGTTCAAGGTTTTCAGTAGCTCGTGTAACACGTTGTATAGCTACAACCTATAACTATAAACGTGACAATGAATAATATAAAGTTTTAATCGACTACATGTTCCTCTCTAATTACGTGACAGCTGAAATAGTTCGAAATTGTGGATATTCGCGGTTTATACACGCATATGAAGGGTCCACGGAAAGAACATGTCTAGTCAATTCAAATTACAGAAGGAAAAACCACCATACTTTTTGAATTTGCCATGATTTTTTTTGCACTGGACATGTTTTTTCCGTGGTCCCTTCATATGCGTGTATAAACCGCGAATATCCATTGCTCCGCGTTCGCCTCTCTTTTAACTCGCACGCAAACCGTAAGTGCGATAAGGCCATAAAAGCTCTAAGATTTCGATCACTAGACACTAACCCCCTTATTCATAAACGTCTCCTAACTTAGCAAGCCGCTAAGTATTGTTTCTCTCTTTCGGACTTATAGAGATATTGATAAGACCGAACGGGACAAACAATACTTACTAAGTCATGCGGCTTACTAAGTTAGGAGAAATTTATGAATAAGGGGGTAATTCTCCGAAAGCAACTGCTCTGAACTTTCAACGTAGAGGTGAATAGCTTTATTGGGATCACGAATCACACCGTTCACATGGCCGGAAACTTACTTACTTTTGTATTACTTTTACGACGCTCTTAGACGTGTATTCTTAAATACTTTTGAAACCATAATATGTGTAATAATACTAATAATCCAATAGATGTCACTATTTTACATATAGGATCATCTACCTTGTATCCATTCAGTGCACTTTGTCCATTCCCGTCGATACAGTAAATTCTTCTGTTGTGTGGCTTGACAATCAGACAATGACATATCTAACCCTCTTATTCTTTTAGTCTTAGCAAGAAGCTAAGTATTGCCTGTCCCTTTCACTATTATCAATATGTCTATAAGACCGAAAGGGACCAACAATACTTATCGGCGTGTTAAGTTAATGGACGTTTTTGAATACGGAGGTTAGACTTTGCGTGTAAAGCTTTTTTGTGAGCTATGCGATAAAAGTCTGAAACGACGTATAAACCGTTGCTTGGTAACAGACAAGACTCGCTGGTGAGTTCATTTCTGATATAATTAGATCCCTAGATTCATAATACCTGTCTGCAAAGGAAGATCAAACTATTCTTATCACAAGATTCTGAAGGCGGCAAGCTTTAGAAATTGGCTCAAAGCTCTGGTTAGACGATATTTTGGTTTCTCGCTTCTCATTTTCATCTCGTATAGGTTTTAACTATCTCGCGGACCAAACTTAATAATTTTTGATGGAATAATTTGCAAGATTGTAATTAGTTTAGGGCTATGATTGACAGATCGCTGTCCCAATATTAAATTGTTCTATGATTACGTTTTTGGGGTGTTTAAAATATCGGTTAAGTATCAATATGACAATGTTCAAATTTCAAGCTGATACAAGTGCAATATATAACCATGTAATATTGGGGCAACGAGATATGATTGAAGAATTTAACAACTTATTGACGGAATGATGTCGTGTATAATATTATATCCATTTTCCAAAACGATAGGATGAATGCAAGTTTCATTATACTTACGTTTCTGATGGCGGCTAGGCGGCTTTTAGTGAGTTGAACATCGGCTTATACCTGTAATAGACAATTTCAATTATTTTACTAATTAAAAAAAAAATACAAGGTGGCCATAGAATAACTGAATTCCTATTGCCAGATCCTATCTGTTCCCGCAATAACACTGGGTTATGGGCTTAAACTGCGGTCAAACCAGGTGCGGATCCAGGACTTCGTTAAGGGGGGAGGGGGGAACTGCCCTATGATATGATAGTATTTTATAGATACTTAAAACAGCACCTAGGCCTACGTTAGTCCAGTGTCAGGGGGGAGGGGGGGTCAAGTGCCCGCCTGGGCCACACACCAGTGGATTGAATTGACAGTAACAACATACACCCTTCCTTATAACTATGGTACAGTACACTGCGATTGTCATCTCTCTCTGTGGCGATAATGATGTATACCCCCACATTTGGAGAGGCCTTCGTCCAGCAGTGGCCGTCATCGCTGGATGACAAAACAAAAATCGCCCAAAATCATAATCATTTCAGCTGTGAAATGATTATGATTTTGGGCGATTTTTGTTTTGTTTGTCAAATATCATGTTTGTATGGTCTGATTGCTCGATCGATACCGGTTCTTTAGAAAAACCTCGAAATAGCTAAATATTATAAAATGATTTATTATCTTCATGTTGGTAGTATTTTTTATTTGTATGTAATTAACAATATCGTATTTTTAAATTAATCCATTAATTAAACAAAATATACAGAAGAACAAAAAGAACGAAACAAGAACCGTTCTTTTGTATGGAGTATCCGATCCCTGTCGAACAGACCAGACAAACCTGACAGTCATATTAATACTTATTGTCATATATCTACCCGGTATAATGTGTAGGTACTAGGTTTCAATGTCAATGTCAAACTATTCTTTATTCAAGTAAGCTTATTAATAAGCACTTTCGAATCGTCTGACATGAGAGAAAAAAATCTACTACTGGTTCAAACCCTACGCCGTTCCTGAGAAGAACCAGTAAGAAACTCAGGTGGACTTATTTTTTCAAAACAGTAGTTATTTTTTCAATGTATAATACTAGGTATAATGTATTCAATATACCTATTATATCGTAAAATAACATTTAACATGCTCAAAACGATGTTTAGCTACGTCAATTCCTGTTATTAAACAGCATTACGTCCTACGCTGAAACTGACATGTGAAAGACAGAAGGAATACATTTTCGTACATTTATTCGAATGTAATATCAAATAGACGTAAATTTAAATTGATTTAGGTTGGAAGGGCACCGTATCATCATAAAATAATTCGTAGAGAGACTTCGGGAACACAGGGTCTGCAGTTAACTTCGATAATCGTAAATTTCGAGGATCTGTCTCTGTCACTCTAATGACGCATTCTTTAGACTAACAGAGACGGAGGCTTGAAAAGGTTTTCCGAGGTACAGGCCGAACCTCTCTTTATTGGGGCTACTGCTGCTAACCGCTTCTGACATTATTACCACTGAATAGTCGTAGAGTTGAAAAGTGGTAGTCCATATTTTTGGTTAATAGTTTTTTTTTTTGGAGAATGTTTACTAATAAATAACTGTCAAGTAATCGTCATGAACTGGTAACATCTAGCGTTAGTTGCAAAAATGCATTGGCTATTCTTGGATTAATTCAAAATAAGTCATCCATTTTGGCAGCTAGTCAATTCCAATGACTTTTACTAACCATATGAGTCGATTGCAAAAAATTGGAAAATCTTTAACTATATACATTTTTTTGCTTTTAATGATAACAAAATTTAACCTCATAATTTTCGTGTTACGAATTACGAAGTTAAATTTTGTGTTACGAATTCTGCTAGTGAAAAAAGAGAAATTAAAAATTTCTATTGCCGATCAACACAAGGCAGTAGGCACAACAAGGTGGCTCCACTCCACCTGATCGTAAGTGAAAAGTAGAGCCCAAATCGTGGCGGCAACGAACAGGAGACCAGCAGTAACCTGTCAGTTGCCACCGCCTTGCTGGCCCGCTAGATGCTTCTTCACGCTTCGTTAAAGGGTCCCAACTTATAGCTAGGTTTTTTTTACATTCGATACATTTTCAAGGTTGCAGAAGCTAGATTCAGTATGTATAACATCATGAATACTTGTACAACCGATGCAGAATCCAGACAAAGCAATCTAGTAAATAGAGAATATCTGGGACACAGATAATCTGCATTTTCATTGCGCTTTTCGAGTTGTTCTCATGAATAGGGATGCTTCCATTCGACGATAAAACTCTTATTTATATTTTATTTTATCAGTTTTTTTGTGGATTGGTCTAGTTGAACGTTGAAGATGTAAATATCAAAACTCAATAAGACAAAGTAATTAGATATTTGATTCAAAAATATTTTTTATCGATACTTTTTTCTTCATTTGACCTTAGTTATGCAGAAGACGATCAACTTTGATTTTTTTCAATGCAGACAGCGAGCAAACTCAATTTGCTAAAGCAAAAATAGTAGTTGGTCGCTTTCTGCATAACTATGGGCATTTTAAAATATATATGCACAATAGTGCAAAAGCATAAGAAACAGCATAACAGTAGTCCTACTGAGTAATTCCTATCCTATATTCGAGTAGGTCCTAATTTATTAGATGCAGATATTTTTACAGCTGATAGTACTCGGTCTCTGGAGTATATTAAACCGTGAAACATTATATAGGGTGTCCCAAAAATAACGCAAGATTTAAATGTAATGAAAAAGCATACTTTTTACGACCAATTCCAATTTTTTTCCTGACACACAAAGTACACAGAGGATTAAGTATTATAATTGCAAATCGCTCAGCAGCCCTGGTCTCCTAGACGAAAAACAGTTTTGACCCCATTTTCTGACCGTTTTTCGTTCATTTCAGTGAATCCCAAATATTGCGATTTAACATAATTGTTTATTTTTATGGGGTTATTTATAGTCAAAGATCTATGTCAGCAGGCTCTCGATCGCCCATGGCTTTAAAAATGGGATTTCACACTGCAGCAACGAAATTCACCCATATTTATGCAAATTTCATAGAAAATGTTAACAAAGGAGTGTTATGTTACAGCAAAGTCTTCGAAGTAATTTCTCAGCATGCTTAACCATATTAAACCCTATTCTTTGTACTTTATTATTAAATCAAGAAATAAGAAAGTCAAACAAGAAATAGGTAAGTATTTTTCGTCGATTTCAAATCTTGCGTTATTTTTGGGACACTCTAGCTTCTACGATGTTTTTTGGAGAAAACGGAAAAACAAATTTGCTACGTAAAGACACCCTGTGTATCTAATTATTAAATGAAAACTCATTGAACAGATTCTAGTACCTCTTTTACGTACCACTTAACTGAAACTGGCCACTTCACGTCGATAATCGATAAATCAAATACTTGATTGTCAATGTAATGTTATTTTCCGTTGGATTGTGTCGTTTGAAAATAAATTTTATTTTAAAATGCCTTACCGTTACACAAATGATGATTATTATAACATGGTAACGTGTTATCACGATGCAAATTACAGTGCGGCGAGAGCTGCAAGGCTGTATCTACAACGATACAATGTGAATGTGGATCCTCGTACAATCACTGGAGCACTGCGAAGATTACGTGGCGAAGGAGAATTCATGCCGAGAGGTGACGCTGGCAGGCCTAGGTATCCACCGCGTCTAGAAGATGCAATTTTGGATTTTTTTCATCGCCATCCTATGACCAGTACAAAATATGCAGCGAATGTGTTTAATGTCAGTGATATTTACGTTTGGAAACTTCTAAAACGTGAAGGTATGCACCCGTATCATTTCACATGTGTCAAAGAACTGCAGCCTCAGGATTATAAACCACGTGTGTTATTTTGCCAATGGCTTAGAAGAAATGCCAGACGTAACATACTATGGACCGACGAGTGTACATTTACAAGGGTGGGATTGTTCAACCTACACAATTCGCACTTTTGGTCAGAAGTGAATCCCAACTTGGCTCGACCTGATCACTTTCAAACTCGCTTTAGCGTCAATGTGTGGGCAGGGTTACTTGGAGACTGTTTGTTGGGTCCAGTGTTTCTTGATCGCCTAAATGGGAGGACTTACCTACAATTCTTACAAGAAGATCTACCGGAATCGCTAGAGGAAGTACCAGTCGGTCTTCGTATGGGAATGTACTTTCAACACGACGGTGCCCCCGCCCATTATGATCGTAACGTACGAAGGTACTTGACGGAACAATTCCCATTGCGGTGGATAGGTCGCGGTGGTGCTCAAGCAGGTGCATTGGACTGGCCAGCTCGCTCCCCAGATTTGACACCGCTGGATTTCCATGTTTGGCGAAGAGCCAAAGATCTGGTGTATGGAAACGATGGTCACACGATCCGAACATCAGAAGAATTACGGGCTCGCATTACCAACGCTTTTGAAATCATGAAAAGGGAAAGAGAGACCTTGTTGCGGGTGAACAGAAATATCCTAAAGCGAGCATTATTGTGTATTGATAGGAAGGGTCGCCATTTCCAACAATTTTTGTAATTTTTTATGATAATACATGTTTTCTTCTGTTTATGCTTCTTTTTAAAAATATGGGTAGATTTTATTTGACAAGTTTTAACTCGACAGGCCCAATGACATGTGCAGTTTTCCCGCCGAACCTTTACGACATTTACAACAAACAATTGTTGACATGACAGACAGTGTTATTGCGACATGTGATAATGCACATGATGATTTTTTTTAGACGAAATTATAATTATTTTTTTTGTTAGGAAAATGCAATCAAAAAAGTTACATGAATAGATTTCTTAATTTATATTTAAAGTTAATTATTTTAATGTAAAGTATCATGTGTTAAAATATCTGCAACTAATAAATTAGGACCTTAGGTATATATTTCACTGATTAATTTTCACTTGTATATTAGTATTCATGTAGGTACTAGGTAGTGTATTTTTATGTTAAAGTAAAATGTTTTTACACTATTTTTACTATTCCTTCTCATCTCTTAACATAAGTTACCATAGCGTACTAGGTCAGTGTTGTTGGCTGTTTACCAAACAGTAAATTTCCTTTATTCGGACGTATAAGATTAAATTGCCTGGACCCTTGGTCGCTATTTCTATCTTCGAAACTTGGCTTTTATTTTCTCAACTTATATTAAATTATATCGCCAAGTGTTGACCATCAAATGATCGACCTTTATTTAGTAGTGAAACTACAGACCTAGCCAAGATGTCAATCTACAATCCTATACGATAAGCGATAAGTCACATGACCATAATAATGTATGGATATGGTCTATGATTATCGTATATGATTGCAGAATGGCATCTTTGCAAGGCCTGCTGATCCTTTCGATGGGTCGAAATTGCTCGAGTGGAGACCACAGTTTGGCAAACGGAGTATAGGACGTCCACCCACAAGATGCACGGACAACTTTATAAAGATTGCCGGGAGACGATGGATGCAGGTCGCGTCCAACCAGTGCATTTGGAGGTCCAAAGGGGAAACCTATGTTTAGCAGTGGACCTCTTATGGCATAAATGACGATGATGAACTGCCATACAAGGAAACTTTTCGTAAGTAACATTCGCGTAGATTGTAACAACATTGCTACTAGTACTCGAGCTACATTTAGTTCATTTAATAACCAATGAGTGACGCTGACGCCTATGCCACATTACTGGAAGATTCTAATGTATTCAATGACGCGAACTGCACTTGACGCAAGCAGAATACAGAACAAGGACAGTGCATTATTATAAAGCACGTGGCATAAGTATAATGTGTTAATTTATGCCGTTTTCAAGCTAAAAGGGCACTTATTGCTTGTCAATATGACGCGACTCACATCATTAGGTTTCTTTTAATGACATGGATGTCCGAAATGAATTTCAATAATCGGCCTGATACTGAATTGTTACTGAATGTAACGGACATTTTTTGAGAACCGTAAAGTCGGGTCACTTTAGCCCTAAGGCCCCTAAGGGGTAACATTGTCCATCTAAAAATATCTATCTTGGCTTGGCTGGGTTGATGATTTTTTAAGTAATTAATTTTCTTTTTATGTGATCAATGATAGCCTTTAGGGCTAATGAAACACAAGCTCACGAAATAATTATACATAATGAGTTTGATAAATTGTCACAAAAAAAAAAACTATTTTGCCGTATTTCGCGACCCAACTACTACGTCTACCTACTAGAAGAATTTTAGTTTATTTTACGATTTCAGAGACTATAGTTAGAAAGGTAGTTGAAGTTGTGTGTACCTTACCTTACTTTCTTATATGAATACCGCTCGTACTGGCGTATTAGTGACACCTGTATCGCCATTATGCCACATCGAAGTAATAGGTAAAATCGTAAGCTGACAACCAACTCACAAAAACTGTTACTACTCTTAGCAGTGACGCATGTCAGTATTGAATAAGAACTGAGATACGAACTTTATCTCAGGTAGATATTTGTAAGGGGATCCCTTTCTTTCCCATATATTTGTTAATCCGAATTTCGTTAGTCAGAAATTGATATCCATATAATTTACTGATATAAGCATCAATGGTCATAATTTTTGTTAAGTATAACGATTAATAGGTCTAACATTACTAACCTATAACATTACATACTCTAATTACAAAAAGTATAAAATTGCTGACTACAACATTCAAAGGTCTATCTATCATTTTTTAGAAATATTTTAAGTGATACATTTGAACCTACTAATGGTTCCTACGCATATTTATACGCATGTTTTAATAACTAACCGAATTTCACCCAAAAAATTGAATGTAACGAAATTTATAACTTTCCTTAATTTAAATTAAGAAATTTATGGACTATGATGCAACTTAGGAAACTTCCTTACCTACTCGACTCTAAGGCAGGTCAGTATCGGTACGACGACGAGCGAAGCGAGGAGGAGTGTTAGGTTGAACTGTGACCTTACAGCGCGCGAGCCGAGCGAGCGAAGCGAGCGTGCCGCGGCAGCGGCCGGCGACGCGCCAGGACCGACTTTTAAAATAATACTCTTACTGTTTACTTACTAACTAAGTTATATAACTATAACTTGCGAATATAGACGCTGTAACAATTATAATAAGGAAGGTTATTGCTTTTAACATTCTGGAAATTATGCTGTATGGATTTTAAAAGTTATGGGCATCGACTTTTATGACTAACAATAATTATGACCTACATAAAACTGACCACCGATTTATAATATAAATTTTTATGACCTATGACAATATGACTAAAAAAAATTCGGACATTCAACGTTATGCTCTTCAAAAATCGAACTTCAAACTTTATGGGAACCAATAGAGACCCATTTGTAAGTTTAGTGAGTTGTCAACCGATGAAATGTGTTTATAATTCAAGTCAATGAAGAACAGAGAACTCACTACTGTCAAGGTGTCTCACACAGAATATACCAACAATTTATAGGTACTCGCAAAAAGTTTGAGAAGGCTTACAAAGACGCGATTCAATATTATTTGCTATCGGAAATTGGAGTAAACCGTGGTTGCACAATTTATATTAAAATCTCAACAATTCCGTAGCGTCGACAAATTTGGCTTCAAACAAGAATCCCTTGAAATTAATTACAAGGGCGGGGAATAAACTTCTTCATAATATTTATAGCACCGCTTAAATTGCAGATTCGAGTTGCGAAAACTCAATTTTATATCATTTAGCTCAGTCAACCCATTAACGGCCTGACATTATTATCAAACGGTTGTCTGTAAGTTTTTTAGTAAATTTTACTACGCCTTCATATTCGTTGTATTATGTGTTAGCGAAAAACAAACACGGTTCATCAAGTCAAAAGTATATAAAAATGCTAAAAAAAATGTCCCAATGCACTTTAATTCTATGTAAGAAGCACGTCGTAATATATTTACAAGACGATTCTTCCGATACATATTTTTAGATTTGACTGTACGTGTACAGTAGTGTCCCGTCAATGTATGGAAAAAAAAAAATTTGAGCTACAGTTTCCCGAGAGGCATCAATTTTTTTGTAAATTTGCACACACTCCGAAACGAGTAAAAAAAATTAAAATATATGTCATCTTTAGGGCTCTACCGCAGTGTAAATATTTGATTTTTTTCTATTTTTCCGAAAAAAATTATGTGCCAAAATATGTTTACATATAATTATACTATTTTTTTATAAAAATAAATTAAATAAAAAAATATAGGAAAAAAAAAATAAAAAAAAATCCATATTACATTAAATATTTTTTCTTCTCATTTTTCATTTTATAGCTTGTCTTAAATCTATATTGCATGAAAAATATCATTTTTTAATTTTCAGCCCAGGGGGCCGAATTAAAAAAGTTTTTATTTGAAAACTTCAAACGATGGTAGAGCCCTAAAGATTTAGTCTAAAATTTTTTTTATTATTTTTCCCGTAATCTACAATTTATTTAGAGGCTTTTGGTAGGTCTCGCGTAAAAAAGTCAAATTCGGGACACTCTAGTGTACAGACGCCATCTGATTCATCGGAGCGACCAAGGTGCTCAAACACTTGTTTGAGCACCTTAAAAGATCAACCTCAAGGTTTAAGATCACGACTCTTTCTAAATTACATTCATTCTGCACTTCACCCTTAACTCTCAACTAACCCTTTTATGTCTCAAAAGCTATGTCTTCATTAGCTGTATTCTATACAGTACTAAAGTCATCACCGAAAACCAGAACCAGCGTGACCTCGACATCTATACCAACTATGAGTACACTTATACTGGTTGGTAGATCCAAGTTCGGAAAGCTATAGAATCGACCCTGATGCATTATGAATCAGTTCGCCTTAGCGATAATTTCAGCGGCGAAGTATGGCGTAGCACAGCCTTTGTTTTATTCAAAGGTTGCGTACGTGATATCTGATATGTGCAGGGAATTTGAATATCGTTGACCTTTTTGTGGCTGCGATGTAAAATTATGCATTTGACAGTTTTGAAGGTTGTCTGCCCGTAATGTTAGCATTTAGCCAAGGAAAATCTCGAAAAACAAGAAAAAAGGCCACCAGAAAGCCGAGTGTAGGTAATACCTTATAAAAAACATCTCGATCGCGTTTACGTTTTCATGGTCAATTTCATACAAATGACGATGAAAACGTAAACGCGATCGAGACGTTTTTTATAAGTTATTACCTACACTCGGCCTTCAGGATTATATAACAATACTTTGAGTTTTTTAAGTCAACATGGTCATTTACATTATTAGTATGACTTAAAACGGGATATCCCGTTATTAACAATACTTTTCCCGCCTGTTGATGAATAGATAAAAGAAGGAGAATTATAAAACTTATACGATTCCTACGGATTTCAGTAAAGAGTGATGAAAGTAAGGAAATGTTTAAATATTGTTTTATATTTTCTAACTTTCTTTAAAATAAATACCAGTACAATGCTGTGTGTTTATTCTTACTTGCTGAAGTTGAAATAATCGCGCGTTCTGTGGTTTCAAAGGAATCCTTCCGTGACGTCCCGGTTGTGAAATTAACTATGCACTCTCCGAAAGCAGTAGGTTTTTTCATTTTGCTTATACTTCTAACACCGTTAGTTTCGTTTCTTTGTTTCTGTTTATTTTAAAATTAGTTTAATACTTACTCATAATAGCAACCGATAGGGAGAAGTGGAGAGCTGCAACAAAAGCGGAGTCACGATCCTCAGCAGTGAGGGACCGACTCAGAAGAAGAAGGAGACTCATAATAAATAAAAAATCTGGAGACATTCTTACACAAATCGACAAGCCCCACGGTAAGCTCAGTGTAAGGCTTGTGATGTGGGTACCAGGCGATAATATATATATAATAGATATATACATAATATAGACACTTAAAACATTGACAAATATAATTATACACAAATTATGTCCTCGTCTGAATTCGCACCCGTAACCTCCAGCTACGTAGGCAAGGTTACTAGGTACCAACTAGGCTACGGAGGCTGACTTTTATGAGCTGTACTGTAACGTAACTTGTCTAGATTATTTTTAAAGAACCGGCGAGGGATTACTTACGCAAAAACATAGAGATTTCTTAAAAGCTCTGGGTTTTACTACTTACCCTACGTAACCACTTTTTTTTTTTTTTATATACCACGTCGGTGGCAAACAAGCATACGGCCCGCCTGATGGAAAGCAGTCACCGTAGCCTATGGGCGCTTGCAACCCCAGGGGTGTCACATGCGCGTTGCCGACCCAATAAGAACTTGTACACTCCTCTTTTGAAGAACCCCATACTGTAGTCCAACGGGAAAACCTCGGCAGGGAGCTCATTCCACAGACGGACCGTCCGCGGGAGGAAGTTCCTCTGAAACCGCACGGTGCGCGACCATTTAGGTTGCAAGGTGTGAGGATGAGCGCCCAGTCGGTGGCGAGCGGTGCGATGATGAAAAGTGGACGTTGGCATCATCACTTATCAGGCAGATTATATGCTTGTTGACCAGCGACTACTGTCGTGGCATAAAGCCTGTACTTAGTTAGTTCTGTACGGATAACTGTATTATTTATAAGCATACAAAGTGCTGCTTCTGTAAAGAAGGTTATCAGATACACCTACGCATTTCATGTGTATATTTACTATGAATATTTACATTACTTATCGCAGGCGACTGCGTATGTTCACAAACACGCTTATAACTATGAGCTGAAACAAATATTACTTCATTAACTTGGTAATACATTCCTGGGCTTATTGGTCATCTTCGCAAAATGTTGTAGTAAATAATGGAATTGGAAAACGTTGTAACATCTAAAGAGACGCAGGGCAGTAAAATATACAATAAAAATCCTTACATCCCGATTTCTATCTTCAAGTGCTTGATGTTTTTTTTATATGCTTGAATTCTTCTACGACACAATGAATGGGATTTTGGTTCAAGATAAATATTTGCCTCTTTGTTTCAAATTTTAAATTATTAAATTTTCCCCGATACATGACAGCAAATATGGAATTAGAATCAGAGTTAGATTACAAAACGTTTACAATTTTTGTAGATTACCTTCAATACCCGACCCGACACAGGCGATACAGCCACTATAATCGACATTTTCAATCATAATATCAGCAATAAAGGTGACCCAAGTTAGTGAAAAAGTTGAGGTGTTGACGGTACGTTTTTAAAGAGCTTGTTGTCAGGAATTCTCAAGGTGCGTTTAAACCAAAAGAGCATTCGCTGCTCTAGCGCCCGTTCTACGAAATCAACCAATCACGTTTTGTGTACCGATCGAATTTCGTAGAGTGCTTAGAACAGCGAATGCTTTTTTAGTTTGAACGCACCTTCAGAAATAAAATGCATAGATAATGTGAAATTGTTTACTAAAAGGCTAGCCACTTACTTATAAGTAAATTGTTACTAATACAATACAATAATATTTAGTTTTTAACCCTTTAATGGGTATTTGCAACATACTTGCCGTCATATAAAAAATAAAATCAAACCAATTACGATCAAACTTAAGTTTCGAAATTGCTTGCTTTAACGGAGCTACGGGGAGCATATTATAATATGTATGTATTATTACTGTTGTAATATGTGTGCAATAAACAAATCTGTCTGATTTGATTTGATTAGAATTTTTGGACTTTGATAAAGCCACAGTAGAGATCCTTTCACAAAATTGTCAAGCTAGTCCTTGACCTGTGACCTGTCCAATGAATATCAAAAAGGTACGTGTTCCTTACAACACCTCAAACCATTAGTTTCGTACCTACTAAGTTCTTAATCGAATGTTACGATAGATTGCGAACATCAATTGAAAGGGGCGACAGGGGAGCTGCCCTAATCATATTATCAGACAACGTAATGAATTTTGTAGGAGCCGGTCAGTAGGATGTTTTACGCCCACTCTGAGAGCCATCAAATAAATAAGGTGCTTAGGGCGTGGCACGTGGTCGTATACAAATATAGTATCGGGACGGAGAATTCTCGGTCCTCTATACAGGTACAGGGTGTTACACGAGCCACTGGAAACCTTGATTCGGGTGATTTGGTAGGTCTACTGAATAACTTTTAGTATAGGGTCAATCATGAAATCTATAAAAAAATCGTCTTCATACATTTTGACCGATTGACAACGACATTTTGTATGAAAGAGTCTACATTTTTTGAGTTTTCTGGGTTAGCTCCATAGTAAAAGTTGTTCAGCAGAACCTACCAAATCACCCCGTTCAAGGTTTTCAGTGGCTCGTGTTTACCTCGGTACTGGGACTGTTATTGATGTTTTATCTATGTAATATCTTAGGATTACTGAAGATTTCAAATGAGTTTCATTTGGATTTTTGTAGATAATTAATCTAGAAAAACTGAAATATAATACGGGTAAACTCACACTTCTGAAAAGGAATAGCGATACGGTTTTTAGTGTCATAGGAGGTAAAGGTAAACGAGCAGATGAATCTAATCGCCTGATGACGAAAAAACGCCAGTAACAACTGGGATTTTTTCCGCACCTTTTATAGCTAGAGTACTTGGTGGTAACTACTGAGAATATTTTTCGCACTTGTTACCACTAAAATATTTGGTTGGGAAAATAAATCTTAGGAAATTCAACTCCCACTCCCAGTCCCCAAAAAATCCCAGTCGATAGCACTGGTGCCAGATGGGTGGTAACAGATGGGAATAACCCAAAAAAATATTTATAGTGTTTTTTAATATTTAATAATTGTGAAAATATAAATGTAAGTTGTCTAACATAATTTCCGTTACGTACAATCATGCAAAAACGAATAACTGTCATAAAAACAGTAAATAGACTGAGTGTCGCCATACACGCTGGTACTCGTATCGTGAAGTGATACATTATAGCCATACTGATAGTGTTATCGCGTATTATCCAATAGCGTCACTTGCGCGCTAAACGTTGTAGGTACATGTCATTGTAGTTGTAGGGCTACCAAGTGCAGACGCTGTTTATACAGGCTGGTTTTGGGGTCGAGATTAAGGCGTGCAAACCGGTTTTTATTGTATGAAATTACTATGAATAACCGGTTATTAACCGGCTTTTTCATACTTTCAAACCGTCTAGCATGCCCTAGTCCAAATCCTAAATGTCAAAATAAAGGCATAGCTATTAAAGGGCCATTAGGGAAGTATTTCTAGACACAGGTTATTTATGCCTGGCCTATCCATTTGTAAAATTAAAAACTGACAAAAACCACTTGGTTAATCTAACATAACATAATAAATCAGACGTTTATAAACATTAAGGTTGCTGTTCTTATTTGTTAAGAGCTTAACACTCATTTTAGCTATGGAAACATCAGTACGAGAAGTTGGATAAAACTAACTGTAGTAGAATCCATAACTGTATCACTAATAGAGTGCCTACAATACTACTAGTTGTGTCTAGATCTCGAAGCGATCTCGTTGCTATACTTACTCAACCACGGATAAACAGCTTCGGATAAATTTATGGAAATTTCGCCTTTTATTCACTCTGAATATGGGTGTTTATTCCATCAAGTGACTGTTGCAGATACGAGGTCGAGATCGCAATCTGTAAAATAACATTTCTATGAGCGTTTCAACTTTCAACCGATGTGACTTCAGTGGCAGCCTTAATCGATACCCGTGAGAGATGCAAGTAAGTAGTTGACAACTACGAAGATACCCAAAAAAAATGAGATACCCACGGAAATTGGGTAATAATTTTGCCACCGAAATCACGGCGGTTGAAACGCTCGGAGAAATGTCCATCTCGTCGATGAGATTGCCAATTCAGTTATTTATTTGCGCACCTTCAGGAACTGTAAAAGCAATTCGATGTAGATAGATATTCAATTCAAAGTAAGTGTACTGTCGATAAGTCTTCAATTGTCAAATTTTGAATTTACACATGTGGGAAACGGCAATTTAAACAACTATATCCCTAGATCGGTACAGGACGTCCGTATATCTGTCAACCCTAAACAAATGGCGTGCGATTTGTCGTGACGCCAGCGATAAAACTAATAGAGCCACTTAACAGCATGTTGGCTCGGCGCTTTAATAATACCTACAGTGTGATGCCATTACAAGTGACCAAAGATTTGCAGAAAGCGACCAACTTTTTTCCTAGTCCGACTTTTCCGATTTCTAAGACAAAACATTTGACAGTTTAGAAATGAGCCTTATATATATGACGTTAAGACGATCGGAAAAATGGTGAGTCTTAGTAGACTTACCCTCATATTATTAAGTGTTACAACATGTGTATTTTTACCTGTGTTTTATGTACAATAAAGAATTTACATACATACAATAAGGATGAATCTATAACTGTCAAAAGTGAATTCTTAGTAATCGGCAACTATAAAGACTTAAGAATAAATGGAATTTCAGTAGAGAGAGTAACTAAATACAAATATCTCGGATACTGGCTAAATGAGAGATGGGATCCAGAGATGGAGAAACGTACAAGGATAGAGATCGCCCGAAGTGCCTTTATGAGGATGGCTAAGCTGTACACAAACAAGGACATAAAAATGAAATTGAGATGGAGACTTGTCAAATGTTATGTTTTGTCCATCCTGGCGTATGGCACTGAAGCATGGACCCTAAACAAATCCTCAGTTGAGAAACTGAATGCGTTCGAAATGTGGCTGTATCGAAAAATGCTTAAAATATCTTGGGTGGATAAGGTGTCTAACGAAGAGGTGCTTAACAGAATGCAGAAGAAAATGGAAGTAGTGCTAACATTGAAAAAAAGAAAAACAGCATATTTTGGCCATATCTATAGAAATAGCAAGTATGAAATAATCAGAAACATAATAGAAGGAAAAATAGAAGGAAAGCGGGGAAGAGGAAGACCTAGAACAACTTGGACTAAAAACATTAGGGACTGGACCAACACTAAGGACACCGCCACTCATTCCAGAACGGCAACGAATAGAGAAAATTTTCACATGATGATCGCTGACATCCGATAGGATATAGCACCATAAGAAGAAGAAGGCAACTATAAGCTTAACATGTCGAATATTGTAAGTAATAGATAAGTTTTGCAATACACAAATGAGAAACATTAACTTTTTTTATTTATTAAAAAAATGTAATGTATGAAAATCTATGAAAGGAATACGATCTTACAAGGTTTGAATGAACTCTTAATATTAAAAATAGCAGATTGAACAACAAATAAAATGTTTTCTCATACATAAATGTCTCGTATAAAATGACATATATTGGAGTTAAATAAAGACTATGAATGAATCAATCGCTGCGTGAATCGCATTTTATTATTTATCTTAAAATGCCATTCTTCTTCTTCTTCTTCTTTTAATTAAATGGCAGTCTGGCCAAACTAGTCGGCCCAATTTTGCCAAAAATGCCATTCGTTTAGGCCGGGAAACAAAAACTAGAGAGGCAAGTGCGATACCGCGGAATGCCATGTATAAAATACAAACTATTTGAGCTTAGGGTACAACAGAACCAATTCTTTAAAATTATATGTATGGGCCACGGAAAGAACATGTCTATTCAAATCAAATTACGGAAGGAAAAACCACCTTACTTTTAACAGGCCCTGATTTTTTTAAGCACTGGACATATTTTTTCCATGGACCCTTCATATGTAACTGATAGGCCTCTTCCTTGTTTCATATTTGTCTATTTACAGCACAACTTATGAACGAGTATATAGTGACCCTTGAACTTCATGGTACGCCAAACTGCAAAACTATGAACATAATTAGTAGATCAGTAGAGAAAATCGCCCGGATTCTCTTAACAAAGAGTTTGCTCATCCCATTTAAACTTCGCCGGCCGTCGAACAACTTACCCTACTTATTTCCTTGGTTCACAGTTCGTTTCACATAATAAGGATTACATTAGTTCGTATTGTTTACACACAGTTGCCTACATATGGTGCGTATTAGAATCTCTACAATCTCTCTATAACACAGTTGCTTCACGTTTATATAATGCTTCACTGCAGTCTGTATGTCAGTCCACTGCTGGCCATAAGGCGTATGGGCGCAATAGGAGGTAGGTAATGCCCATAACCGCCACGCTGAGCAAGGATTGGCGACTGCAGTAGTGTAGTGATGTAGTGATGATGCTACTGCCCGTCATCTTTTATAAACAAATGGTCAGTGACACTTCCGTCCCTTAGTCTGCTTTTATGACACTCATGAGAAGAGTTAGGGTGATGATGATGACAAATGTATTCATACTGCTGTATTCTACACAAATTTTGATGCTTATTTTTTAATCAAGAGAATAATTTATATGTACACATAATAATCGTATTTATATTTATTGTCGTCAAACGCACATTCAAGAACATTGAATATAGATTCCTCTTTGTTTTAGACGTGAACGATAAAATAGATCTTCACCACAAATTTTCATGCCAAGAATTTCGGCAAATAATGCTCGCATTTCAGCAATATACGGCTGTCAAAGCCTGTCAAGTGCGAACGAGAGGAAAACAGCTTCCGCGCTATTCATCAAGCCCTCGCTGTCAATTTCTGAATAATGGAGACTGATCGGGTAAACACACCGAGTTGGCGCAGATTGCTGTCGTGTGAAATATTTTGAACAACGGATATTACGGCATTTTCGCTAGAAGACGCTGTTTATTTCTCTAGCTACTCCATTTCATTTTGTAACCGGGCGAATATTCGGCGGTTTTATTTCGGCATTGTCGTCTCGGCTAGTATTGTAACCAACTCGCGGATAGTACATGATGTCAAAATAGTAATTTGACACTAGTGTCTGAGAGTAAGGCGAACTTACACCAATCGAGATTAGCGAGTTAATTTAGATTAAGCTGTCAAATACCATACGAAATGATGCGTTAATCCGGATTAAATCGCTAATCACGATCGGTTCAAGTGGGCCTAAGCGTTATCCTTCGAATAAAAGTTTGGTGGAAGTCTAAGAGCGAATGAGAAAATTTTAAGTTTTGGTTTACATAAATATATATTGTAATATAGAATAAACAGTCTAAATCCGTGTGTACAGTAGACTGTTTTTAAAACGTTAATTAGCTTTCCGACTGGTTATATATATATAATAAAAAAGCTGTGTAGCCTTCATTACAAAATACGTCAAAACAATACTGTTTTTACAGGCCTTTACTTTAACCCTGTAAAAACATGACAATTAATAATACGCCTAATAGGATTAATTGTACAGAATTTATTTGTTGCTTATTATTCTTTTCGTTTATGTTAAAACATTTTGGCTGTAGTCAGGTACGACATTTTGCCCACAAAAGAGCAAAAGAAACTGGAACCTTTTGAAGGCGTCATGTCGTTTCTGTAGGAGTTTCGTATACGTTGGCCCAGCACAAGCTAGGCCGATTGCTGACGGCCGTAAGAAAACATTTGACACCACCCCAACTCTTCCCGTGGGTGGCGTAAGAGTCAGCTAAGGGACTGAAGTGTCACCAACCATTTATTTATCGAAGATTGATGATGGGCAGTAGCATCATGAATCATAGTGGACACACTACTGTGATCGCCATCGCGCTTGCCAGTGTAGCGATTATGCGATTTTTTCTCCTAATGCGTCCATACGCATAGGCTAAAGAGAGGCCGATATCCAGCAGTGGACTGATATAGGCTGATGATGTGATGTGATGGCCCAGCATTCAAACACATTGAAGTTTGGGGACACGTAAACCATGTTAGACAGCAGCGCTTCTACCAAGGTAACCTGGCAGAAAACTGGGCCTGTATCATCATCACCATTTCAGCCATAAGACGTCCACTGCTGAACATAGATAGGCCTCCACATGTACCGGTTAGATGCGACCTGCATCCAGTCTTGTGGGTGGACGTCCTACGCTGCGTTTGCCTAGCCGTGGTCTCCACTCGAGCACTTTTCGACCCCATCGACCATCTGCTCTGCGTGCAATGTGGCCTGTCCATTGCCACTTCAGCTTGCTAATCCGGAGGGCTATGTCAGTAACTTTAGTTCGCCTTATTAGGTGCCTGTATGCCGCCCGGCAAATGCATTATTCTTTTTAAACATTTAGAAATCCTAGCACACTTAAACATCGTCAGCCTATCTCAGTTCACTGCTGGACGTAGGCCTCTCCTATTAACTATGCGTATGGGCATTAGGAGGCAAATGCCCATAATCGCCACGCTGGCAAGCGGATTGCCGAGCACAGTAATGTGTCTACTATGAAGACGGAGCTGCCCATCATCAATCTTCTATCAAAGAATGGTTAGTGACAATTCAATCTCTTAGTCGACTCTTACGACACTCGCGGGAAGAGTTGGGTGGTGACAAATGTATTCTTACTGCCGTCACCACACAGCAAATAATTCTAAATGAACTATGTTAACATGAACGCCACCACACTGTTCTGTCTTTAGTCAGAACGACAGCTCAATACATTAGGTACATACTAGATATCCAATTAGGTAACATAGTGTTACTTACGTCAATCTACTATGAACTTGAGTGCGTCATTAGTAGAACATTTGTATCAATTAGTCTCGATATGTACTAATGAATATTGCGATTATACCTAATTACTATTATTTATAGTTGAAATTATTGCTGTACTTGAAATACTAGCTGTAAATACTCATAGTTCTATGCAGTTTATGTTGATTACGTAAATTAATTATGAATCTATATTTAGTTAGACATGATTAATGTATCAGTCTGTTTATTTAAATTCAAATCTGTATTGTTAACAAATTTTCATAAATTATGGAGTATGACGGTTCATTTCACATGAACCGTGAATAGGTAGGTACTCATAAATATGGCAACCTTAAAAAATATAAAAATACGGCTCCTAAAGGCCTAGCCATTCTGCGATCGTTTACGATAAGCGAAAAGTAATAAATATATGAGAATGATCGACTCGAACGAAAAGTCACGTGACCATTCCCATGCATTATTACGGTCACGTGACTTATCGCTTTCTTAATACGATTATCATCTTGGCTCTTTACTCTCTAGCCTCTGCCTGCTGATGTCATTTTAGTTCGATTCATGTGTTAAGGCGCAATCAATTTTTTTCTATAATATGACCCGTGCACCTTGTACTACTAAACTAGCATCACTGATTCATTATTAATATCCAATTAGACCCCAAGTCAACTATCAAGTTGGGGTCACTCACGCCCTAGGGACCTCTAAGACCCCAATAAAGCCCGGAAAGACAACATGGCCTTAATTAAACTATTAAATTTCTTGGACGGGTAAATGGGCCGTTATGATTGATTTCTCTTTGTGGCAGTTGGAATCTCGTAGGAGCCAAGTTTGAATGAACTGAATAAACTTATTTCCAGTATTTTGATGGTAAAATGTCTTATGTATAGTTTTAGGACCTGAATTCCGTTTGGATCGTAGGGAGGCATAAAACGTTATGTAGTGAAGACTGTAGTTTAATCTAATATTAATATCTGAAATAGATAGGAACTAAAGAAGCCATACACAATTTTATTTATTATGTCAAGTTTGTAAAATAGACCACACCCATTCTATCGTATTTTTTAAAGATACTATCAAGGAAATTGATTTCGTACTTTGTCATACCGACACTACTTATACCAGTCGAGGACCTATATAGAAAATATTAAATTTACAAAGCTTTAAACCGAGTAACATATATTTGCTACGAAGTGTGGGTTCAGACATTATTTCCGGTGACTGTACTTGAAGTAGCCGTTTTAATAAAGGTTATACCGTTATAAGGCTGTGGACTGCACGCCAGCGGGCACCGGAGCCGCGCGAACGCAGGCGCGGTGTTGGTTGGCTATTCTTGGCGGCAGCTATTAAAAGGATGCTAGGCGTACGATAATTTCGACTCATGTACACAATGATGTTTAGTAATACAGTTTATAAAAAAATCACCTCGTAGTTGAGTACCGGAACGTAAATCCTGATGTGAAGGTGAAAATGAAATATGACAAGTTATTCTTTCTGTTCGCTCATTTACCTCGATCATCGCTCGCTTGCTTGCGTCCAGTGTCCAGTAAATGTGCGTTGTTAACGCGGACTTATTTTCTATTCGGCCTGTTGGCACCAATTCGCGAGCACGAGCGGGATGGATAGAAAATAAGTTCGCGTGAATAACGCCGCGGCAGCTCATGGTTCAGTCTCGGCTTTGTTAAGCTCAGAGCAGGCGTAAAATGCACATGCTCTGTTGATATTTTGAAATAAGCTTCTGCTCCCCGCCCCGCTACCCGCTCAAGGGCAGACCACAGCCCAACAGCTGGCGCCAGGTGGACGGTGTCAAGGTGCTACCAAGCCTGCAGCAGATGTTAACTGCATTACATGCGTCACCTTAGAGGTGACCTGTTCTTTCAAATCACACAACTTGCCGCCTTGCAACCCGGTCACCAAGCAAAGCGCTTGGACACTAAGCCACAGTATAACAGCAGGCGTCAGATGGGCGTTCTCTTTTCTGTTAAAGTATAATCAGAAAGGAGGAACTCGAGCCAATGTATAAGGTGCGCATGTATAGTGACGGCAGTAAGAAAACATTTTGTCACCACCCCTACTCTTCCCATATGTGTCCAAAGAGTCTAATAAGAGATTTGAAGTGTCATTGACCATTAATTTATTGAAGATGGGCAGCAGCATCATCATAGTGGCGTGGACACATTACAGCGATCGCCAACCCGTTTGCCGTAGCGATTATGGGCATTCCTGGGACTGTTTATAGGCTGATGATCAAATGTATAAGTGTCCGTTTCCCGACGCCCCGCTACCCGCTCGCGTGTAGACCACAGCCTAACAGCTGGCGCCGGATGGACGGTGTCAAGGTGCTACCAAGGCTGCAGCACATGCTAACTGCATTGTGAAGTCGCCTTATACAGGCATGCCGTTAGTCCAGTTTGGACTTTGAACTGACTTTGTATTGACATGGTATCTATAATGCGACACAATGGAAACTGTAGGGTTAGCACATAGACTATCAGTTTTATTAAGATAGTAAAGAGAAGTCAATCTTGTCGACATACTATCCCACCAATCATGTGCTAAGCTTACTAGTCGTAAAATCATCATTCATATCATATTGAGTCTGCCTGCGACCACGGGTGTCACGTCATGCCCGAAACGTCAGGATATAATTAAACGTAAGTTTACGCGATTAAGACCAGTTTGTCTTTAAAATATGAGTGATAATCGTGAAAGTTTAAATCAATATATCATCATATCAGCTGAACATAGCCCCCCCCTCAAAGATTGTCCCTTTTATTAACATAGTAAAAGACGGGATGTCAATCTCGCGGCGACATAATGTCGCACCAATCATATGCTAAGCCTACTACTATTTGATCATAGTGACAGGTGTGATGATTGAAAATTTACTATTTCTTCTATTATCAGCGTCCATAAGCTACGGTTACCGGTTATCATCGGACGGGCCATGTGTTTGTTTTAAACCGGCCCGTCCTTAAACCTAGAACATATGACAAAGGGCTTAAAATTCAATATTTGGCAAAGAGTCGAGTCGCCGAGAGTTGTTATAATGTACCTAAGACCTTTACTCAACACTCGGTCACAATAACAAGCCGACTTTCATAAAGAGCTTATTTCCATCACACTGATTATGCAAAATGGATTGTTAAAAGTTTAAGGTCTTATCGACCCAAGTATAAAGTTTTCAGTTACAAGCCTATTTGCTATGCAGGACAGGCTTAAATTAAAAGTCGACAGACGACGAAAAATTTGCAGTCACTATTTTCACAGATTTTCAGTTTCGATTCAGTTCATGAAAAATACCTTTTTTTGTATGGATTTTGACGTAGAGTAATGGTAAATCATAAACGCTGGCTTTACTAGTACCAGTCAAAAGTTTAAATTCACAGCAAGTTTATTCTATTTCCTAAACTATTCATTCAAAATTAACTGGCATTTTTTATAGTCTGTGCGGCAGGAGGCTAAGAGCCTTTACGAAATGACATCGTCATGGGGCCTCAGCGCACGCAAATTGTTCGCTCAGATCGTGAAACTTCTGGTTGACGTAACTTAAGACCGAAGAGCTGGCGACTTCCTCGCACAACGCATCAGTATTACGATACAGCGAGGAAATGCCGCCAGCATCCTCGGTACAATGCCAAAAGAGCCCATCTTAGATATAGGTTACGTTAAGTAGATTACTTAGTTCTATTTAATCTATGTATATAAATTGTAGTTTTGAAAATAAATATGATTAAAAAAAACTTATCCATGTGTTATTATCTTATTATTGGATCAGTTGTACAAAATTTTTTGCAATTGATGTCTGACTAAGTTATCTAAAATAACTCTAGCAGCCACATATCCATACAAAAAAATAATATTCGGTTGACCCTGAAAAATAAATCTCACAAAAGTAGATATTGTGCCGAAATTGTGTAGGTACAGTCGCCATCAGATATATGGTAGCGGTCGACGTCCCCAAATAAATCGGAGCAACGTAAAATTTCAATAAATTCGTTACGTGAGAAAAGAGCAATGATTTGGGAGCGTGTAATTCGTCATAAATTTAGGAGCAGTCACTTTTCAATAAATTGGAAACGTACAAGTAGGTAAAGATATCGGAACGAACATGACTCAAAGATATCGAAGCAGCCAGGATGATCATAAAGATCGGAACATTTATAGGAAATACACCTTAAGTCTGCGTTACATAGTCTATTTTCATTTGTTACTATTTTGTCACTACTACTACTTTAAGTTGTCAATGTCAAAGATGATTTCGACGGCACTGTTGTGGGTGAGTAAATGAAGCATCATTATTGAAAAATGCATAAATTCAATTTTGATTTTTTATTGATGTAAGTAATCATATTAATATGGGACTTTTTAAATAAAATCGTAAAGCTAGCAAATGATTTATTTGAACGGAACTAAAAAAGTACAAAGGGTGAACAGAATACCTAAAAGTCATTTGCGGATCCTATTTTACCACGGTGACAAGTCCGAGAATTGTAAATTGACTGTTTCTCCCATTGCAGGCGTCCATGGGCTACGGTTACCACTTATCATCAGACGTGCCGTGTGGTTGTTTGTGTTTCAAATATATTGCAAAAACTTTTAGCAATCAATAATAAATACCGTCTTTTAAGCAAAGCAAAATTATATATTGTCACAAAAATACGACAATTGTAGCGAAATTCCAACTTAGGTCGAACCTCATATCAAGAATTTACGAAAATCGTTCTAAGCCTTGTGACAATTGTAACGAATTTTCGAAAGTAAAATAGTAAATTACGATACAAGTGCGATAAAAATTAATTGGAGTGGAACGAGTGGAGAGAAATTAAAGCACGTCCGAAGGGAGTGCTTTAAATCTACACGAGTTACGAATTTCCTTTTCGCACGTGTGGGTATTATTAGTGATAATTGTATGTTGGTGGTAAACAAGCACACGGACCGTCCGATAGTAAGCGGTAGACGTAGCCTGCGGAGGCTTAACATCAGTAACAGTGATATTATACATATATGATATTATGTATATATATATGTTTATGCTATTGTTGCTTTACTAAAATACAGGGTGGCTCATTAAAATCAGTCAGTACGGGAATGCCTGAAACTATCGGATATACGAAAGGAACCATGTCATCGATTTTAATTAACAGAAAAACTGCATTAACATATTTGAAAAAAAAAAATCCCAGCAGGGGAATCGAATCCGGTTGTTTTGAAATAATAAACTTATCTGCACTATTTCTATTCGGATATCCATTGTGTAGGTCTTAAAGCAGTAAATAGTGGTATTTGTTTTTAGGGATCATATCCCCTAAGAAGCATGATGTCTAAAATGTATAAAATACATTGTTTTCACATATTCAACACGTTTTGTTTCTAATGTATAAATGCAGTTTTTTTTATCAAAATCGATGACAGATAATTATGGTCTCTAAAAACAAATACTACTTAGTATGTCTTACAGTTTCAGAATTTCTCTTTCAAAAAAATAAGTTGTAAGACAAAATATTAATAAATGACGTACTGACATTTCTATTACTCCCTAGGTAATTTCACTTTTCTATTACTCCCGCTATGCATGCAAGCAATGGCGCACTTAGACAGCAAGTGTGATAAAAAGGTGACATTAACTGGCCCCCAAGATCGCCTGATTTGACAGCTCCTGATTTTTTTTGTGGGGTTATTTAAAAGGATTTCTCTTTTCTAATTGGCCAACGAACCTTTAGCAATTAAAACAAAATACTCGAACCACCATCACTGAAATAACGCCGGAAATGTGAGAAAAAGTGATGAAAAATGCGATGAAAAGGATTGGCATCTGCGATGCTACTGGAGGTGGATATTTGTCTGATTATTTTCCATGTGTAATTATCGATCCAAAATAATTTTATTTAACCAGTGATACTTTATATTTTTTGTGTTATGTATAGAATAAAATTTCAAAAATAAAGTGTATACCTATATCTTATTTGGCCACCCTGTATGACTATGAATATATTCTTGATTGACTTATACACTGTTGTGTCAACAGTACTTTCAAATCCCATTGTAAACGCTGTTTAATAATACCTACTTCAATATAATTATTAGGTACTCGAAATATTTATTGCGCCACCGCCGAGTACCCGACATCTTCTCACGAAATTTTGCTTTGCTCCTTGTTCTACCTTTGCCAATTTTGGCAATACGTCAAAACAGCGGTTAACTAGATAACTCATTTTAATGATTTAGGCATAATATCTGTCCAATTTGCGAAAGAGACAGAAATATATTTGTCACGATGACAAATGTCTACTCTTTTCGAAGAACGTCACAACAAACCACTCTGTTCTAAATTCAAATTATTGACAACCTAGTCAAGACTTGTGGCTGACCATAAAGAATTTAAAGCGATGTGTATATGACACTAAGGTATATTTTCCATAAATGTTGAGATATTTACGACCACCCTGACTGCTCAGATATTTCTGATTATCTCTGTGTTCCGATATTTTTGCCTAATTATACGTTACGAATTCATTGAAAAGTTGTTGCTCCTAAATTTGTGACGAATTACATGCCTCTAATTTATTGCCCTTTTGTCACGTAACGAATTTATTGAAATTTTACGTTGCTCCGATTTATTTGGGGACCTCGACCGCTACCATATATCTGATGGCGACTGTACTAGCGATGTAACGAATATCGGTTTGGGAATATTCGCGAATGCGAATATTGGGTATTATACAACATACATATACACAAACATTAGATAATGCTGGTAGAAAATGCCCAAAGGCATTAAGTCCGCTATTTTTACTCTTTTGTATGTGCAATATTGTGCAATAAAGTTGAAAATAATAATAAACATTCATTCAACATCCAAAAATATTGCACAGGACAGGCGCAATGAAACGCAAAGAATAGGTCCTTTTGCGTCAATACCTATTATACTGAATACTTAGTATTCAGAAGTAAATAAAAATATTCGCAATATTCACGTCAATTTTTTGCGAATGCGAATACGAATATTTTTAAAAATGCGAATATTTGCGAATGCGAGTATTCGTTACATGGCTGGTAGATACATAAATGCCAAGTGAAACATTTTACTACAAAGCTTCATATTGAATTATTATTTATTTAGCACGTTCAACGCTAATCTTCACACTTCATACAAAATTAGTCAAAGTTTTCACACTTCATACAAAATGAAACTCTCAGCGAGTGTTAACTGCCAAATCCCATAACCACCCAGACGCAATATGCAGTTTATATTTTGACAGTAAACATTTAATAGCGACCATTAAACGCGTCTGCGGCGAACATTACATTACGGGTTACTGCATGTAATCTCGGAAATTGTTTGGTCGTACATTGTGTCTTTGCCGTGTGGTGACGGAAGTAAGAATACATTTGTCATCACCCCAACTCCTCCTGCGGGTGTCGTAAGAGTCGACTAAGGGATTGTAGTGTCACTGACCATTCTACAAGATTGATGATGGGCAGCAGCGTCATCATAGTGGACACATTACTGCGACCGCCAATCTGCTTGCCCAGCGTGGCGATTATGGGCATTTAACTTCTAATGCGTCTATACGCAAAGTTAATAGGAGAGGCCTACGTCCAGCAGTGGAGCATTTGGAGAACCATCTATCTCTGTTGCTCCAATGAATGCGTCATTCGTTTGATAGAGACAAATGTCCAAAATTTAGATTTTTGATGTTCGCGCAGTCCTAGGCTCTACCGCGAACCACGAACGAAGTGTTGCCTCTCTATCTCGCACTTGTGAATTTGTACGTGAGTGTGACAGGGAGGCAACATTTCGTTTATGGTTCGCGGTAGGGCCTCTGATCTAGTTCTGGATTTGAAGATTTATTGTACGAAACATATCGTCGCTATTCGGATACAGTAACCAATTCATGTATGAAGCGTATAGTGCCGATATGTAAGATTGCGTTGACTTTTTGACGTTTTTTTGACATTTTAACTCTTAACCTAGCAGTGTACGTACTATTGCAAGAGACTGCCGCTATGGCGAGAGTAGCATAATGACCTAATGTTTCTTATAATAGTAACAAGGAGTCGCTTAAATATTTAGTCTTAAGTTCAGCTGTATAGGTTTGTCCGAAATACGTTTGTTAGGCAGTAGCATCATAAAGTCTTTAAAATAAATAATTTGGAAATTAGCATCAGAATATAGAAACGCAAAATAATACAATATGTCAATAGTTAGACCTGACACCAGTGGCCTATACCACAAAACTTTACAAGCGTACAATTCTACAAAATTGTCAACTCTTTGTATGGGAATTTATACAATTTTGTAGAATTGTACGCTTGTAAAGTTTTGTGGTATAGGCCACAGATTGACTTTGTATTTATAATTATTATTATTATATTCATATTATAGTCTGTAAGGACTGTAAGCAGCTGCTATGGGAGCAAGAATATTATTTTTTACCGAAGTAGCATACCTCCCGTATTTTGAACACGTACCTATGCGTGTCATTACCAAATGATTTTTTTTTTCGATCACAGACGTTACGTTAATATCGATTTCACATAGTACTTAATAATTAGTATTCTTCATCGTTATTTCCGAACCAGAACATGAAATTGAAAGCCCAAACAAACGCGAGAATATAAAGCATCTGCGCATAAGCACTGAACGTTTACGATCCCGGACATAAAACCGTTTGATGTAACGCGGTATTGTACAGTGACCATCAGATATATCTGAGCGGCCACGGTGCTCTAAAATATCTAAACATGCACTCTAACGCTATCACAATAGAGGCTTGTTTAGAAATCTGTGAGCACCCTAGCCGGTCCGATATTTATGACGGCAACTGCACAAACACAAATTAAACAGTATAGAGATGGACCTTATTACAAAAGAAATAAGAGCTATCGGTGGACAGCCGGCGGTGTGGGCGATACTTCCTGAGCCTGAACGTAATATGCATGTACAGTAAAACCGGGATAGCCGTATATATTCCGCCATTGGGTTAATCCAATTTAAGTTCATTATATAGGTAGCAATTGTCAGTAGAGTCTAAAAAAAAAATATGGCTTACTTTCCATAGCATTTGACGTCTTGGACACAATGACATATCGTGAAATACGTTCGGAGATGTATTTTTACGTTAATACTAATAAATATAAATAAATACCAATAATATTAACTAAAACTGTATGCGAACTCAAAGACTAAGATTTAAGTTCGTTAATAAAACTAAGATGGTGTTGTAAAAGTGCATGATTATGAAAAAATGCAAGTTTTAAGGTTTGTTTATGTTTTTTCATATTCTCCTGATGTATTGGCTATGAAAATTGCCCCTGACCCGTATTCTTCGACCGCAAGTGTATTTTAGCAAATATTTAAGTGACGACTTAAATAATTTTAGAAATACACTAGAGTTTCTTACAATTTGATCTGTAGCGTCACTGTGACGTCGCATGGTTCCTGTGTGGCCTAGAGTCAACTAAAGGTGCATTCAAACCAAAAGAGCATTCGCTATTCTAACCCCCCACTCTACGAAATTCGATCGTTACACAAAACGTGATTGGTTGATTTCGTAGAACGGGGGACTGTTCTACAGCGAATGCTCTTTTGGTTTGAACGCACCTTAATAAAACATCGGAGACGTTCGAAAGGTGCATTTAGACCAAACGAGCATTCGCTCATTCTATCCCCTACTCTAAGAAATTCGTTCGTTACACAACAAAACGTGATTCGTCGAAATTCATTGATTTCGTAGAGTGGGGGATAGAATGAGCGAATGCTCGTTTGGTCTAAATGCACCTTAAAAGGACGACAAATGATCGTATATTTATTTTCGGTACAATCGGGGACAAAACCAAACAAAACTAAATAAATAATGGAATGAACCTTTGAAACGAAAATAAATGTCAACTTCGCTTAAAACTCATCCAGTCGTATTATCGTTTGATGGTTTTCTCTTTGATACTTCCTTAGCTCGGCGTTGTACTATTGACATCAAAAACAAAGTTTTCCTTAAAAAAAGTATCTGCGTAATATATGTGACGTACATACGTCTGCTTCTTTCAAAACATAATGCGTGTAATCTAATCAAAAAACTTACGTCTTCCCTGGAAGCTGTATTGGTTTTGATTGCTATATAAGGTGTTTACAAATTAGTTATACGATACCTTTAGGCTATACATGTGTTCATGATAACGAATAACCGTTTTCCAAACAAAGCGGTTCCAGCGGCTGATCGAAATTTCATGGAATGTGTCTTTTTTTCGAGATTTCGATATGAGTTCCATAAGGAAAGTTTTTCGTTATCATGAACATACGCTTATAACAGGTACGGGTAACTAATTTGAAAACATCTTGTATATCTTTAAATTAGACACCTATTATAAAATAATTTATTAATACCGAGTTAGTCAATAGTTCGCTGTAGGCATTGAATTAATAGTATTGATCTTCCGAAGACCGTATATCGCTCCCTTATTTCCAAGTGTGTCACATTATGAATGCGAGACGCACATCTCCGACGAAACGCTCTCCAGCCAAGGGTCCACAGCAAATTGACAGGGTGACAAGACGCCTAATTCGCAGCACGGACAAGACTCATTAAAATTCATGAAGCAATTCTGACTAGATTCAATCACCGTGCGTAATCCGCTTTTCAGCTTTAACTACGGGCATTGTTCTCTTTTGGGTGCCGTGAACGTGAAACGGAGCGATTGGTCGGGATCCGTGAAATCGTTTGTCTTTGTCTTGTTTACTCTTCGGTGTCGACAATGAAATAAAAAATGTGTTTGTATAACCATTATTGCCCAAATTTTACAATTTGTGGCAAATCCCACGAAAGCTTGCATTAACTTGAAATATATACTCTTTTAAGGTCGTCGCACATTATAACAACTTCACGCCAACGCGGCAGCAACTCTACTCACACTTTCGGTGAGTTGATCCACCCAATGGTCACTAATGGACGACGCGGTGTGAACGAATGGGCAATGAAAATGGTTGCTTGATACACGTCAGTCGCAAACGCATGGTCGCAGCGTCGACAACAACGTGTGGTCAATGTGTGACCGACGTGTCGGCGTTGTCATTTAGTGTACGACGTGTATTTCGTTTGAGTCTCACGTTAGTCATCCTAGTTAGCTATTCTTAAATTTCCTCCCAAACATAAAGTGTGGAATAAACAATAAAACGAGGTATCCAGAATTCAATTCTCAATTTGTTTTTTCCATTATTTTTTGTGTTCGTTCCATATCAGAATTCCGAACGCATATGATTCTGAATAGAAAAAAAAAACAAGATCTTTGTAAACCCTATATTTGCTATTTTTATTAAATCGCTTCTGGCTATATCTATACATATCAACAGCGTAAAAAGAGATATACATATAAATAACTATGATATAATACGAGCTCTTATTGAACAGAGAAAAGAAGCAATATGTTTATTACGTACTTCACACAGCTGGTGCGGAGATTATATGAAAATATTTATTCAGCCATATTTCGCAGAATCAATTTTAGACCAGGTACCCTCATTTAATATTTATATTCCCTGTCCTAGACCGTTCAAAAAGGTCAACTTATATTAAACAATATT
>JALPQI010005743.1:0-51775 GCA_025490895.1 Thaumatotibia leucotreta | reverse complement strand
CGAACAGCCCGGTCTACGCGCCGAATATTGCTGCCGCTAATAGCGCGCAACGATGGTTACACTGAAACGTACCATTAACAAACTTTGAACCCTAAAACGTAATAAAATGTTTAGGTAGGCATGTAAGCGCAAATAATCCAAATTAATAAAATGCAACGCCGAAATACCTAAAATAAAATTCTTAACCGCTGCTTGGAAGACAAGTTTAATTTTCAAAAAAAAATAACGGTTAGCGTGGCAAAGTACCTACACTAACGGTACTTTAACGGTTTTCCTTATATTTGTCAAATGTTCAATATAATTTTTAATCCATCAAATATTCGTAATTACTACATTAAAATTTAAATATTGCAACCTAATGACTTATATAGAAATCATTCATGGCAAAGCGCTAATAAATAACGGTGCAAATACCTATTATAGGCTGGCAAGCATTATCGAGCTAATAGCCAATTATCAAATAACTTCTAGATGCACATAATGCATTGATTTATACGGAAATCAAGCACTTTTTCTGTTAATGCACAAATATAAATGCAAATTGGCTAGTACGCATAAAGCTAGATACATAACCTGACACTTGCAAGAAGACTGGCACTAATTATAGCAAATAGAAGTTTAAACAAGGATATAGGCACAATAAAGGAACGGGCTTACTTCATATCGGCATAGACTTGAACTTGTAGGTATCCAAAGCGCCTCGGCAGCAATTCCAGGTTCCTTTTGCTTAGTCCGTTATTTCTTCATAGCCGCCATTGCTGTTGCAATTACTTCAACGGTCGCCGTATGACCGTTTGAATTAAACTTTTCTCACGGTCGCCATATGTACACGCATGTAGGGGTGTACCGAAGATCTTGGGGTCGTGGATGAGGTGAGCTGAATGACACTCGTAGTCCAGTACATGCACGTATATTAAAGAGTTACAATTTGGTGATACATAGGTGGTTCGATCACTGAATTTAAGAGCAGACGGACATGACCAGTCCGTTGTAAGGTTGCTATGCGAATGAGACGGCAGCGCCGCCCCCCTTCCCCGCGCCCGCATCATGCACTGCGCCGGCGACGGTTTCCGATGATGCCCGATCGAAGACGAGGCGTTAACACATATTATACAACAAGTTGTTGTACAAGTTTTTATGATATTTCTGACCATGTGAGCGTAATTTTAATATAATATTGGTTTCAGGGGCACAACTTTTTTTTTTTTTTTGCTGATGTGTTGGTATACTTCCTTTAAAACGATATTTAGTCACGATTGCAAGCTCGCCGTCAAGCGATAGATTCTAAAATATAGAACTTCACTTTTTTTTTTTTAGGGAAGTTAGAACAAAAGTCGTTGTGTCAATTTTTTTTGTATCAACTGATGCAGTTTTCTCTGAATATCAACTATCTATGTCATCAAAGTAACACTAAAGTCGAATTACAGGACTAAAGTTTTAACATTCCTACAAGGCCCTTAAAGGCTGCCACCCAAATTTGTTTCAAATTGTGACATCACGGTTGCCAATCAGTGATAAGTTTACTATGGGAGAACAAGAAAATTGCTATTTTAACTGGGAACTAATAACTTCCATATGAATGTTGTACAAGTTTTTTTTTTAAACTACAGAGTGAACGGCGAATTTTTTTGTAGATTTAACTACACTATGTCACAAAAATTAACACTAAGAATCAACACTATTGCACAGTAATACCAGCGTAAATAATAAATTGAAAAAAGTCATGAGCTTATCCTGACCTAGAGGTCGTGTAAAATTATTCACCAATAGACAGCATGTCTCAAACTCTATAATTTTCACAATTAATTAATTGCAATTCTCATTTACATTTGTGCAACGAAAATGACAACACTTCAACGCTCATTAGCAGTGAAATTCTGACGCCGTAACTTAATCACATTGTTATCGTGTTAAATTATTATTACTATTTGTCTATTATCATGTGCTGAAAACATGGAAATCCAAGAAATTGGCAGACGCTTTTTATTATATTCAAAGTCAATTAGTTAATAAAATTAAATATACTTTGATGCCGACCTGTGCCAAGTTATAGGCACACCTCATTTTAAAAATCAAAGTGTCCTCAATAAAGGCTGTTAGTTTTTATTTTTGCCTGCTGTCAACGTTTCTAGGTAGTAAACAATAATGAGACATTTTTCTATCATGTTTTACGTACAATTTTGAGATGCTATGTGATATGTAGCACTCCAAACGAGGCTTTGAAAAAGAAAAATATCACCCAACTTTAGGTACTTTAACTGAAATGGTATTTTTTTTTATATTTTTGAAATTTAAAAATCGCTTTCATGATTTATTAAAGTTGTTTTTTGCAGTTAAGCTATTGATACCGTCCTTCCAAGGAAGTTAAATCACTATATTATATTGTAATCAGTAAATCTTGTAATTTTCGACCATAACTTAATGACAAAAGTGTTTTACGACTACCACTTACAACTGCTAAAGTTTCAAACTGATACGAGTGACATGTGACAACAGATTTCAGGGTTTGTAATTTTTATAGGTAGGTACCCGGTGCATACATTTTTTATTTTGCTTAATTTTTTGGACATTTAGTCTTAAATACTTCTTCAGAAGACTTTAAATTTAGACTACTTTGTTGTCATTTTCATGATAACGCAGAATTTAAATAAAAATCCTACTTTAGATAGTAATTTATTGATGTCGACGGGCACTGAACTCTGACGCCGTCAACGCGTCATTTATGTCTGAGCAAGTATTTTAGCGTCAAGTCTTAGGGCAGTGTTAAAGGGCTTTCTTTTTTTTATTAAGCCAAAAGATATTTAATTGGTATTGGCTTGCGTTTTTTTTTTTAGTATCTTTTTTTTTTGTTTTAATTAGTTCAGTCTTTGTGAACTTTAAACCAGAAGCTATATGTTCCTAAAAAAAATCCGGATCATTTATCAATTTGGCCACTAATCCATGCCATTTATCAATTTGGTAACTATTCAAAGGCAAAGGGCACCTATTGGGTCTGATATTATAATCGCACATACGCATTGCGATTTCAGCGTTTTTTTTATTACTAGCTACATGGGTTTAGATTCAGTTGGAAATAACCAAGAGATAAGTAACCAATCAAATTGATTTAATTTCTCCGATTGTACTTATTCACGTGTTTGGGTGTTTATCGATAAAGTTGCTGATTTTTTTTTTTCCGACGTTGACGATTTGTTTCTTATCTCGTTAAGTTTTTGTCAATTGACCAACTATCAAACAAATTATTGTTTATTTAACAATAATTACGCATCAATGTCTCAGAAAAGTTATAGGTACCGGAAATTGGGACACAAATTCCTGCTTATGTTCTCATTATGATGTGACGCATCGTGATCGGTAAAATCGAATGATAAATCATGTACTATATTGTACGTGCAGATTGTTAATTACGGGATTATTAAGATACTTCTCAAAACTGCTTGTTCAAGAAATGACTCACCATTATTGCAATTCATATGACTGCTTAGTCACAATTATATTCTACACCAGGCTCAAAGAGCCATGCAAAGCAGTTAAAATTATCACTTGTTTGCTGGTATTTGCGGTAGGTATTGTTGCCCGTAGCTGAAGTTCCATCTTCCTTTCGTTTCTTGTACCGCATAGGACAGAAAGTAGCGTCGTGGTTGATGTAGTTGCACACGTAGCAGGGAACAGTAGATTTAGGTTGGTTTGTTTTTGTTCAAACGGCCGTCATAATCTTCACCACGGTGACCAATTTCTTCGCATAATTTGCAATTCTCTCGAAACTACTGTATCGATGTACGTAGTTTTATTGATGAAACTCCTGGGATCACTCTCTTTATAGGTGGCTTCCACATTCCTTAGTTTTAGGTGTGAAACCGCGGAGAAAATTCTCTTGATCGATTCTGGTATGTTCGGATCCGATGGAATCATCTTTGACAGAGAATGGGCGAAAATATTACTCGTAGCTACAGCTTTCTACTGCGTCCAATCCAACCGAATAGGCCAACATTTAAGCGAATGTAGACTTGATTTGATGGTGAATTTGGGTTCGGCACTTCTGATATTGGCGTCTCCTCTGTTATTATAATAAGAGTAGGGTTTAGGGTCCAATGAATGAGACAATTACCAACTTCGTATTTGAGCAGTGGTTTATTCTTCACCAATTCGCGATATTAAAACATCAATCTTAAAATAACAAAGCGTATGAGACAACGTCTGCAACTGACCATTTCGATGACAAGAATGCCCCCACCGACCATCAGTCAGGTTACTTATAGGACTTAGAGGGTCCGGGCGGGTGCAGGTGGCGTGACGTCATACTGGCGTGATCGGTCAGGTCAGGTGCAGCTGTTGTTTTTGTACATTGATTACTATTGGATATTTTTCACATTTTAGATTCTACATGATGACGCCGCCGTCATATTTATTACTTACCCGTACTACTAACTGCCCATACCTAGGTACTAACTAGCCATACAATTATGTTTCGTTATCTGACCGTCATCGCAAGTACCTAATCATAAAGCTAACTGTTTTGATTAGTTACCTACCTAGTTTTTGTTATTTTGATTCATTTTGATTGATAGCTGGAGAGCCAGTGAACCCTGAGAGTAACGGTCTTCCTGTAAGGTTAGAAATTTGTATACTAATGGTTTATGGAATTCTAAGAGCAATAGCCATGACCTGGCAGGCGTCAGCCCTGCACGTCATCAGGCCCTTTATTTTTTGAACTGTTAAGTAAATTGGATTTCAAAACTTGTTTCTGTAAGTTTGAAAAATGTATAGGAAAAAGTTAATTTATTGTACATCTTAAAAAAAAATTGACAAGCGATTACAATAAGCAGAAGTATATGACAGGTCAATTAGAAAATGCACAGTTGATGAGGTAAAATAAACTTCATCCTGTATACTCGAAATTTTTATATGCCTTCAAATAAACGTCTCGGAGTAAGTATGTACAATGCCAGGCGGTTTTGAACAGCATAAGACCTTGCCAGGCGAGGGGACAGGTGCACCTCTCAATCGGACGCCCTTACCAACTACTCTACTACTACTAGCGACTAACTAGCGATTACTCGCCTGTATTTTTTTTAAAGATGTAAGTACAATAAATAAACTTTATCTATTAAATTTTCAAACTTACTGAAACAAGTTAAGAAACCCAATTTACTTAACTGTCCCCTCGCCTGGCAAGGTCTTATGCTGTTCAAAACCGCCTGGCATTGTACATACTTACTCTGAGACGTTTATTTGAAGACATATAAAAATTTCGAGTACACAGGATGAAGTTTATTTTACCTCATCAACTGTGCGTTTTCTATTCGATCTGTCATATACTTCTGCTTATTGTAATCGCCTGTCAATTTATTTTTAAGATGCACAGTCGAAGACAAAATAAGAGGTATACAAAAACGTTCAAAAATATGTCCCAGTGCACTCTAATTCTGTGTAATAAGAACGTCGTAACATATTTTTGAACGGATTCTTTCGATACTTATTTTTGCACTTGACTGCACAATAAATAAACTTTATCCTATTAAATTTTCAAACTTACAGAAACAAGTTAAGAAACCCAATTTACTTAACTGTCCCCTCGCCTGGCAAGGTCTTATGCTGTTCAAAACCGCCTGGCATTGCACATACTTACTCCGAGACGTTTATTTGAAGACATAAAAATTTCGAGTATACAGGATGAAGTTTATTCTACCTCATCAACTGTGCGTTTTCTATTCGATCTGTCATATACTTCTGCTTATTGTAATCGCCTGTCAATTTATTTTTAAGATGTACAATAAATAAACTTTATCCTATTAAATTTTCAAACTTACAGAAACAAGTTTTGAAACCCAATTTACTTAACTGTCTCCTCGCCTGGCAAGGTCTTATGCTGTTCAAAACCGCCTGGCATTGCACATACTTACTCCGAGACGTTTATTTGAAGACATATAAAAATTTCGAGTATACGGGATGAAGTTTATTTTACCTCATCAACTGTGCGTTTTCTAATTGATCTGTCGTATACTTCTGCTTATTGTAATCGCCTGTCAATTTATTTTTAAGATGTACAATAAATAAACTTTATCCTATTAAATTTTCAAACTTACAGAAACAAGTTAAGAAACCCAATTTACTTAACTGTCCCCTCGCCTGGCAAGGTCTTATGCTGTTCAAAACCGCCTGGCATTGCACATACTTACTCCGAGACGTTTATTTGAAGACATATAAAAATTTCGAGTACACAGGATGAAGTTTATTTTACCTCATCAACTGTGCGTTTTCTATTCGATCTGTCATATACTTCTGCTTATTGTAATCGCCTGTCAATTTATTTTTAAGATGTACAATAAATAAACTTTATCCTATTAAATTTTCAAACTTACATAAACAAGTTAAGAAACCGAATTTACTTAACTGTCCCCTCGCCTGGCAAGGTCTTATGCTGTTCAAAACCGCCTGGCATTGAACATACTTACTCCGAGACGTTTATTTGAAGACATATAAAAATTTCGAGTATACAGGATGAAGTTTATTTTACCTCATCAACTGTGCATTTTCTAATTGACCTGTCATATACTTCTGCTTATTGTAATCGCCTGTCAATTTTTTTTTAAGATGTACAATCAATTAACTTTATCCTATAAATTTTTCAAACTTACAGAAACAAGTTTTGAAATCCAATTTACTTAACAGTTCAAAAAATAAAGGGCCTGATGACGTGCAGGGCTGACGCCTGCCAGGTCATGGCTATTGCTCTTAGAATTCCATAAACCGTTAGTATGCTAATTTCGAACCTTACAGGAAGACCGTTACTCTCAGGGTTCACTGGCTCTTGGACTATGAGAGGTCAGGCAAATAATATAATTATTTGAGATAAAAGTAAGTAACAAGGAATTAGGACATATTTGCGAATTCCCGCCAGACAGCTGTCAAACTTTTTTTTAATTTGCGGTGAGACCACATTTTTGTCTATGATTTTGTCAAGGCGCCAACATAACGCGTCTAATCCGTTCAACAGCGGCTCAACAGTTATCGGAGAGATATTGAGCGTTTATGAATAACACTTCTTATAAACCGTTCAACAAGACTTATCGGCTCGATAACTATTGGGCTCCTCAAACCTTCAACAAGGAATTTTTATGAATAAGGCCGTATCAATATTAGATGCCTTAGGGCGTTTGTGCACTACACTGACTTTTACAGTCCAGTAGTCCGGTTTTTTACGGTCCGATATGCCACGCCATTAAATGTAAAATACGGACAAGTGCACAAGCCAATCATCCTTTTTTTCATGCTACTATGCCGCACCTCGGAGTAAAAAGACGGACAAGTGCACAAGCCAATCATGCGTTTTTTTTCATGCCATGAAAACTCGGTCTGCCGGACAGTAAAATTCATTGTGGTGCACAATCGCCCTTACTACTTATCGTATAACTAAATTTATGAACTAAACGCTCCTAACTTTTCACTGACATAAAATTAGCGCTTGTCAAATGCACGGTGAATGCGTGGTGTAACGACGCAACGTGTTTCACATGCGAGGCGTACGTTTCGCTCCATATTTGGGCATAAACACAAGAAAACCAACGTAGATCCACTTTGATGTAACTTTTTTTTTACAGGTGTCAAATGGTCATCTTGTTTTAGTTTAACGCTGCGATGTTGCTACATTCGAAAAGCGAATTATTGGGGTTATCTTTTATCGTCATCATTTATTTATAAATAATCATAATCAACATCTTTGGCTGATTTATCTAAACAGTCAATTACACATATTTCTACAAGTACACAGTCCTACCTCTCTCAGAGGCGGGCGGAACTAAGTGCCACAACCTGAGCAACGAACGCGCGCTGCAACGCGCCGTGTAACGCCGCAACGTGTTCGGCGTACGACGCGTGGTACGTTGCGCCCGATGCTTACAGGTCGACGCATATATCGCACATAATCTAGCTACTTTGTAATTTAGATTCGCTTTGTTGTGACGTATTTTTTTACAGCAATGGTCACACTGTTCGAATTCAGCGTAGCTACATTTATATCTATGAACAACGTCAACAATTTGCTTATCAAATATACCTAATATAAACGCCAAACCATCAACTGTTGATGCTGTAGATTGCACAGATATATTACAAAAATCGAAACAATGAATTAAACACATTTGTACAATGACATACCTCTCTCAGGTGCGTAACTAAGCGCCACAGCCTGCGCGACGAACGCGCGCTGCAACGCGCCGTGCAACGCCGCAACGTGTTCGGCGTACGACGCGTGGTACGTTGCGCCCGATGTTCGCAGATCGGCGCGCGCGCGCCACCATATCATGCCGAGCTCACGGAGTAAGTGTCCCAGCTGTATGGAAAAGATTACATTAAATTTGCAAAAAGCTACTTATTTATTTTGAAAATAAATTTCAAATCAAATCAAAATCATTTATTCGTAGTAAAAATCAGTAAAACTAAACACAGGATGAATACAAACAAAATACAGCACAATATTTTACCACGAAATGGACTCGCCTCAGCATAATGCTCACCCAGAGGTTAGCGCTGATCTTCCGGCAAGCCCATTCTGTGGGCCACGATCGCAGCGTGCAGATGTGGCTTAAATAAAAATAAATAAACTGAACGCAGCGCTAGCGCAAAAAGAAATGGCAACACAATAGAAACAAAGACAGATCAATGACATTTAAAATTATACAATACAATACGTTTTACGACCGTATGGTCTACAATTGAGCATTATTCCATGTGGAACAAATCAAATCGTTTTATTAAATATTATTAATTTGTGTTAAGTTACTACTTAAGACTCAATTGACTCAAACATTAAGATTTTTCACTATTTCTGTTTAGTCTATGAGCTAAACTCTAAGCGTGAGTTATACCGAACCATCCGTCAGCATAACATCGATCGCTAAAATGTATTGTATACGTTCTTTAGAATATAAGAGAATAAAGTGTATTCAGAATAATCACAAATTACTTAAAACACAAAAGTAAATACAGTGGAAACATTGTATGGGTTGAAAAGTAAAGTTAAAAAAAATACTACTTTATAGCAACATAAACTCCGTCCTAACAACTTTTACATGACTATTTAAATGAGAATTATATTAATGGGATTTAGAATTCATAGGAGTTTCATAGTAATCTGCAAGCTAATATTAATTGGGCTGTCTATTGTGGTCGGTGTACACCGCCGTAATTACACTGGCCTTGTCGAGCAGCAGTATCGCGACCTTGTGAGCGGCACAAGCGAGTGTTACCGTCGCCACTGTTGGTAGTTGAGACTGTCGTGTGACTACAGTACACTGACCTTGTCGAAGGGCAGCAGTGTCGCGACCTTGTGGGCGGCACAAGCGAGTGTTACCGTCGCCACTGTTGGTAGTTGAGACTGTCGTGTGACTACAGTACACTGACCTTGTCGAAGGGCAGCAGTGTCGCGACCTTGTCGGCGGCACAAGCGAGTGTTACCGTCGCCACTGTTGGTAGGTGAGACTGTCGTGTGACTACAGTACATTGACCTTGTCGAAGGGCAGCAGTGTCGCGACCTTGTGAGCGGCACAAGCGAGTGTTACCGTCGTCGCCACTGTTGGTAGTTGAGACTGTCGTGTGACTACAGTACACTGACCTTGTCGAAGGGCAGCAGTGTCGCGACCTTGTGAGCGGCACAAGCGAGTGTTACCGTCGCCACTGTTGGTAGTTGAGACTGTCGTGTGACTACAGTACACTGACCTTGTCGAAGGGCAGCAGTGTCGCGACCTTGTCGGCGGCACAAGCGAAGTTACCGTCGCCGCCACTGTTGGTAGTTGAGACTGTCGTGTGACTACAGTACACTGACCTTGTCGAAGGGCAGCAGTGTCGCGACCTTGTGGGCGGCACAAGCGAGTGTTACCGTCGTCGCCACTGTTGGTAGTTGAGACTGTCGTGTGACTACAGTACACTGACCTTGTTGGGCAGCAGTGTCGCGACCTTATGAGCGGCACAAGCGAGTGTTACCGTCGTCGCCACTGTTGGTAGTTGAGACTGTCGTGTGACTACAGTACACTGACCTTGTCGAAGGGCAGCAGTGTCGCGACCTTGTGAGCGGCACAAGCGAGTGTTACCGTCGCCACTGTTGGTAGTTGAGACTGTCGTGTGACTACAGTACACTGACCTTGTCGAAGGGCAGCAGTGTCGCGACCTTGTGGGCGGCACAAGCGAGTGTTACCGTCGCCACTGTTGGTAGTTGAGACTGTCGTGTGACTACAGTACACTGACCTTGTCGAAGGGCAGCAGTGTCGCGACCTTGTGAGCGGCACAAGCGAGTGTTACCGCCGTCGCCACTGTTGGTAGTTGAGACTGTCGTGTGACTACAGTACACTGACCTTGTCGAAGGGCAGCAGTGTCGCGACCTTGTGAGCGGCACAAGCGAGTGTTGCCGTCGCCACTGTTGGTAGTTGAGACTGTCGTGTGACTACAGTACACTGACCTTGTCGAAGGGCAGCAGTGTCGCGACCTTGTGAGCGGCACAAGCGAGTGTTACCGTCGCCACTGTTGGTAGTTGAGACTGTCGTGTGACTACAGTACACTGACCTTGTCGAAGGGCAGCAGTGTCGCGACCTTGTGGGCGGCACAAGCGAGTGTTACCGTCGCCACTGTTGGTAGTTGAGACTGTCGTGTGACTACAGTACACTGACCTTGTCGAAGGGCAGCAGTGTCGCGACCTTTTGGGCGGCACAAGCGAGTGTTACCGTCGCCACTGTTGGTAGTTGAGACTGTCGTGTGACTACAGTACACTGACCTTGTCGAAGGGCAGCAGTGTCGCGACCTTGTCGGCGGCACAAGCGAGTGTTACCGTCGCCACTGTTGGTAGTTGAGACTGTCGTGTGACTACAGTACACTGACCTTGTCGAAGGGCAGCAGTGTCGCGACCTTTTGGGCGGCACAAGCGAGTGTTACCGTCGCCACTGTTGGTAGTTGAGACTGTCGTGTGACTACAGTACACTGACCTTGTCGAAGGGCAGCAGTGTCGCGACCTTGTCGGCGGCACAAGCGAGTGTTACCGTCGCCACTGTTGGTAGTTGAGACTGTCGTGTGACTACAGTACACTGACCTTGTCGAAGGGCAGCAGTGTCGCGACCTTGTCGGCGGCACAAGCGAGTGTTACCGTCGCCACTGTTGGTAGTTGAGACTGTCGTGTGACTACAGTACACTGACCTTGTCGAAGGGCAGCAGTGTCGCGACCTTGTGGGCGGCACAAGCGAGTGTTACCGTCGCCACTGTTGGTAGTTGAGACTGTCGTGTGACTACAGTACACTGACCTTGTCGAAGGGCAGCAGTGTCGCGACCTTGTCGGCGGCACAAGCGAGTGTTACCGTCGCCACTGTTGGTAGTTGAGACTGTCGTGTGACTACAGTACACTGACCTTGTCGAAGGGCAGCAGTGTCGCGACCTTGTGGGCGGCACAAGCGAGTGTTACCGTCGCCACTGTTGGTAGTTGAGACTGTCGTGTGACTACAGTACACTGACCTTGTCGAAGGGCAGCAGTGTCGCGACCTTGTGGGCGGCACAAGCGAGTGTTACCGTCGCCACTGTTGGTAGTTGAGACTGTCGTGTGACTACAGTACACTGACCTTGTCGAAGGGCAGCAGTGTCGCGACCTTGTGAGCGGCACAAGCGAGTGTTACCGTCGCCACTGTTGGTAGTTGAGACTGTCGTGTGACTACAGTACACTGACCTTGTCGAAGGGCAGCAGTGTCGCGACCTTGTGGGCGGCACAAGCGAGTGTTACCGTCGCCGCCACTGTTGGTAGTTGAGACTGTCGTGTGACTACAGTACACTGACCTTGTCGAAGGGCAGCAGTGTCGCGACCTTGTGGGCGGCACAAGCGAGTGTTGCCGTCGCCACTGTTGGTAGTTGAGACTGTCGTGTGACTACAGTACACTGACCTTGTCGAAGGGCAGCAGTGTCGCGACCTTGTGGGCGGCACAAGCGAGTGTTACCGTCGCCACTGTTGGTAGTTGAAACTGTCGTGTGACTACAGTACACTGACCTTGTCGAAGGGCAGCAGTGTCGCGACCTTGTGAGCGGCACAAGCGAGTGTTACCGTCGCCACTGTTGGTAGTTGAGACTGTCGTGTGACTACAGTACACTGACCTTGTCGAAGGGCAGCAGTGTCGCGACCTTGTGGGCGGCACAAGCGAGTGTTACCGTCGCCACTGTTGGTAGTTGAGACTGTCGTGTGACTACAGTACACTGACCTTGTCGAAGGGCAGCAGTGTCGCGACCTTGTCGGCGGCGCAAGCGAGTGTTACCGTCGTCAACACTGTTGGTAGTTGAGACTGTCGTGTGACTACAGTACACTGACCTTGTCGAAGGGCAGCAGTGTCGCGACCTTGTGGGCGGCACAAGCGAGTGTTACCGTCGCCACCACTGTTGGTAGTTGAGACTGTCGTGTGACTACAGTACACTGACCTTGTCGAAGGGCAGCAGTGTCGCGACCTTGTCGGCGGCCGCGCGTGTTGCCGTCGCCACTGTTGGTAGTTGAGACTGTCGTGTGACTACAGTTCACTGACCTTGTCGAAGGGCAGCAGTGTCGCGACCTTGTGAGCGGCACAAGCGAGTGTTACCGTCGCCACTGTTGGTAGTTGAGACTGTCGTGTGACTACAGTTCACTGACCTTGTCGAAGGGCAGCAGTGTCGCGACCTTGCGAGCGGCACAAGAGAGTGTTACCGTCGCCGCCACTGTTGGTAGTTGAGACTGTCGTGTGACTACAGTACACTGACCTTGTCGAAGGGCAGCAGTGTCGCGACACGGCACAAGCGAGTGTTACCGTCGCCACCACTGTTGGTAGTTGAGACTGTCGTGTGACTACAGTACACTGACCTTGTCGAAGGGCAGCAGTGTCGCGACCTTGTGGGCGGCACAAGCGAGTGTTGCCGTCGCCACTGTTGGTAGTTGAGACTGTCGTGTGACTACAGTACACTGACCTTGTCGAAGGGCAGCAGTGTCGCTACCTTGTGGGCGGCACAAGCGAGTGTTACCGTCGCCACTGTTGGTAGTTGAAACTGTCGTGTGACTACAGTACACTGACCTTGTCGAAGGGCAGCAGTGTCGCGACCTTGTGAGCGGCACAAGCGAGTGTTACCGTCGCCACTGTTGGTAGTTGAGACTGTCGTGTGACTACAGTACACTGACCTTGTCGAAGGGCAGCAGTGTCGCGACCTTGTGGGCGGCACAAGCGAGTGTTACCGTCGCCACTGTTGGTAGTTGAGACTGTCGTGTGACTACAGTACACTGACCTTGTCGAAGGGCAGCAGTGTCGCGACCTTGTGAGCGGCACAAGCGAGTGTTACCGTCGCCACTGTTGGTAGTTGAGACTGTCGTGTGACTACAGTACACTGACCTTGTCGAAGGGCAGCAGTGTCGCGACCTTGTGGGCGGCACAAGCGAGTGTTACCGTCGCCACTGTTGGTAGTTGAAACTGTCGTGTGACTACAGTACACTGACCTTGTCGAAGGGCAGCAGTGTCGCGACCTTGTGAGCGGCACAAGCGAGTGTTACCGTCGCCACTGTTGGTAGTTGAGACTGTCGTGTGACTACAGTACACTGACCTTGTCGAAGGGCAGCAGTGTCGCGACCTTGTGGGCGGCACAAGCGAGTGTTACCGTCGCCACTGTTGGTAGTTGAGACTGTCGTGTGACTACAGTACACTGACCTTGTCGAAGGGCAGCAGTGTCGCGACCTTGTCGGCGGCGCAAGCGAGTGTTACCGTCGTCAACACTGTTGGTAGTTGAGACTGTCGTGTGACTACAGTACACTGACCTTGTCGAAGGGCAGCAGTGTCGCGACCTTGTGGGCGGCACAAGCGAGTGTTACCGTCGCCACTGTTGGTAGTTGAGACTGTCGTGTGACTACAGTTCACTGACCTTGTCGAATGGCAGCAGTGTCGCGACCTTGCGAGCGGCACAAGCGAGTGTTACCGTCGCCGCCACTGTTGGTAGTTGAGACTGTCGTGTGACTACAGTACACTGACCTTGTCGAAGGGCAGCAGTGTCGCGACCTTGTGGGCGGCACAAGCGAGTGTTACCGTCGCCACTGTTGGTAGTTGAAACTGTCGTGTGACTACAGTACACTGACCTTGTCGAAGGGCAGCAGTGTCGCGACCTTGTGGGCGGCACAAGCGAGTGTTACCGTCGTCAACACTGTTGGTAGTTGAGACTGTCGTGTGACTACAGTACACTGACCTTGTCGAAGGGCAGCAGTGTCGCGACCTTGTGGGCGGCACAAGCGAGTGTTACCGTCGCCACCACTGTTGGTAGTTGAGACTGTCGTGTGACTACAGTACACTGACCTTGTCGAAGGGCAGCAGTGTCGCGACCTTGTCGGCGGCCGCGCGTGTTGCCGTCGCCACTGTTGGTAGTTGAGACTGTCGTGTGACTACAGTTCACTGACCTTGTCGAAGGGCAGCAGTGTCGCGACCTTGCGAGCGGCACAAGCGAGTGTTACCGTCGCCGCCACTGTTGGTAGTTGAGACTGTCGTGTGACTACAGTACACTGACCTTGTCGAAGGGCAGCAGTGTCGCGACACGGCACAAGCGAGTGTTACCGTCGCCACCACTGTTGGTAGTTGAGACTGTCGTGTGACTACAGTACACTGACCTTGTCGAAGGGCAGCAGTGTCGCGACCTTGTGAGCGGCACAAGCGAGTGTTACCGTCGTCACTGTTGGTAGTTGAGACTGTCGTGTGACTACAGTACACTGACCTTGTCGAAGGGCAGCAGTGTCGCGACCTTGTGGGCGGCACAAGCGAGTGTTACCGTCGCCGCCACTGTTGGTAGTTGAGACTGTCGTGTGACTACAGTACACTGACCTTGTCGAAGGGCAGCAGTGTCGCGACCTTGTGAGCGGCACAAGCGAGTGTTACCGTCGCCACTGTTGGTAGTTGAGACTGTCGTGTGACTACAGTACACTGACCTTGTCGAAGGGCAGCAGTGTCGCGACCTTGTGAGCGGCACAAGCGAGTGTTACCGTCGCCACTGTTGGTAGTTGAGACTGTCGTGTGACTACAGTACACTGACCTTGTCGAAGGGCAGCAGTGTCGCGACCTTGTGGGCGGCACAAGCGAGTGTTACCGTCGCCACTGTTGGTAGTTGAGACTGTCGTGTGACTACAGTACACTGACCTTGTCGAAGGGCAGCAGTGTCGCGACCTTGTGGGCGGCACAAGCGAGTGTTACCGTCGCCACTGTTGGTAGTTGAGACTGTCGTGTGACTACAGTACACTGACCTTGTCGAAGGGCAGCAGTGTCGCGACCTTGTGGGCGGCACAAGCGAGTGTTACCGTCGCCACTGTTGGTAGTTGAGACTGTCGTGTGACTACAGTACACTGACCTTGTCGAAGGGCAGCAGTGTCGCGACCTTGTGGGCGGCACAAGCGAGTGTTACCGTCGCCACTGTTGGTAGTTGAGACTGTCGTGTGACTACAGTACACTGACCTTGTCGAAGGGCAGCAGTGTCGCGACCTTGTGAGCGGCACAAGCGAGTGTTACCGTCGCCACTGTTGGTAGTTGAGACTGTCGTGTGACTACAGTACACTGACCTTGTCGAAGGGCAGCAGTGTCGCGACCTTGTCGGCGGCGCACGCGACGTGTCGCAGCTGCGCGGGCGGGACGACGCCAGCGGCGGCCGCGCGTGTCGCCGTCGTCGCCACTGTTGGTAGTTGAGAGGCCGTTGTCAGGACTGTTGTGTGGACGCCGATTAGCTGCAATTCAAAATCAATAGTGTAATAATCTTGCCGTGTAGAAGAATACATTTGTCACCACCCCAACTCTTCCTACGGGTGTCGTAAGAGTCGACTAAGGGATTTAAGTGTCACTGACCATTCTACAAGATTGATGATGGGCAGCAGCGTCATCATAGTGGACACATTACTGTGATCGTCAATCCGCTTGCCCAGCGTGGCGATTATGGGCATTTACCTCCTAATGCGTCTATACGCATAGTTAATAGGAGAGGCCTACGTCCAGCAGTGGACTAACATAGGCTGATGATGAGTGTAATAATCAATGATCAGCCGAGATTAGGGATTGCAATTGCTGGATCCAGCATCCAGCAATCCAGCTGGATCCAGCGCATTTTTCGGTCTGCTGGATCCAGCAGCCAGTGCTGGATCCAGCACTGCGGATCCGCAAATAAAATTCACCAAAAAAATGCATAATCAACTTTACATAAACTTATTTTACGTCGTGTTTGAAACTGTTCCGCGATCCCGCGCTTAGTCCTAGACGGCCGTGGCTACGTGAGCTCCTTCCAATTTATGGTTGAAACAATGTGTATGGCTAAAAGTGGGAAAGAGTGGATAGATTCTAATGTAGTGCTTCGGAATGAGAAACCTATGTTTATGCTACGTTTTTGGTAGGGTCTAAATTGCATGAGTTTGGTTTTATTGAAATCAAGCTTTAAATTGTGATCATCCGACCAGGTTACGATATTTTGAATGGTTGTATTTAAGCTATTATTTAAATCTAATTCATTGTGGCAAAGTTGAATTACAGATATGTTGTCAGCAAAAAGAGTACAAAATTTATGTATACATTTAGGCAGATCATTTATTATACACCGTGTTTTTTTTTAAATTCCGTTAAAGTTAACAGGCTGCTTGGTACGTTAATTGGAGCTACCTGGTATATAGCTTTTAGTCGAACTCGGAAATTTTTTTTTTTTGTTTTCATACATAATAAATGAAATGGTAAGTGTGAGAGAACCTTAAGAATAACACAAAAGTTAATTTCAGGTGACTGATGGCTCACGTCAAAATAAGTAGCATTAGGATGTACTTAATAAAGGTTGCAATACACTTGTTCAGTCATTAAACTTATTTTTTGAATAACTCAATAGCAATAAGAGTTAAGATACTAGTTTCTTAGAGAAATTGATTATTTTTGACCTAAATAAGCTTCCCTTTAATTTAACGGAAATCAATAAAAACACGGTGTATAGATTAAAAATAAAACACAACCGAGAACACTGTCTTGGGGTATAGATCGAGTAATATTATTAATCTTATTCTTATTCTTAATATTCGTTTTATCTGATTTAAATATTTGTATGGTACCTGTGATTGTGATATTGATATTCTATTTCAACGCATTGTGTACGACCTACAGGTCCTTAGGTACCTTACTTATAAGGTATGGTATGAACCAATTGTGAGCAGAGCCTCTAACACCTATTCCAAATAATGTTTGCAATAAAATATCATATAAAACACAATCATAAGCTTTGCTCATACCTAGCAACATACCACTAGCATATTTTCTGTCATTTATTGTGTTTAAAACTTCGTTCGTGTACTTGAAAACGGCTGACGATGTTGAGCGACCTTTTCGGAAACCGTTTTGAGAATCGTTAAATACATATTTTAAACTTTTCACAAAAAAAAAATCGGTTCGAAATAGCGGTTTCAAAAATTTTGAAAAAAAATTTAGAAGGGAAGGGCCTACATGTTTAATAACGGACATTTTAAGGAGATCTGGGACTGTTCCTTCTGTAAAAGACTGGTTAATGAGAAGTGTCATAGGAGGGGTTAACTGGCAACTCATTTTGGCCAAAACTTATTTTATTTTTGAGACATTTAATTAGTTTGAAAACTTGAAGTGAGGTGACGGGGCTAAGGTAGAGCGATTTTTCAGATGATGATATGACGGGTCGTCCCCGGAGGATAGTTTCAGCCCTCTGCGGAGTCGGTTTTTGAAATTCTATCCAATTTTAAACTAAGGGGTACACTAAAAGGTTTCAAATAAATAAAATAATTAAAAAAAAGTTCCCCGACTTCAATCGAAAGAAAATAATATAGTAATAAGACAAGCGCCTATATGTAGATACGCTCACAAGAATTAACCTGAAAAAGGAATTATTAGTCACTTCTCAGTTAGCTTAAAACGGCAGTCGTGTCTTTTAATTTCTTTATTATTTTATTTTTGAAGTTTTTTTAGGTATATAATTCGCAAAAACTTACGCGTTATTGTCCTCCCTTTCATAACATTGAATATTATTATTAATAATTAACTTGTTTTATTGCAAAAAAACGGTTTTTTTTGGTATTTTTTCTACCTGCTGGATCCGCGCTGGATCCAGCTGGATTGACGCCGATCCAGCAAAAATCCAGCTGGATTGGAAACACTGCTGGATTGCAATCCCTAGCCGAGATGAGCTATTTGCCTACTAACTTGACAAGACTTACGTCAAAAGACCATGCCCAACTTTGCATGAAACTTTGCCCAAAGTCTTTATTTAAATTGAATGACTCAGAAACTATTTCAGTTTAGCAGAGCTCATCAACACATATCTATTCATATTAAATCTTGGTCACGGCACCAATTGTAATCTTTTCTTTCCTCCCTATTTCCCTCCATGGGCTCTTTAGTGCCGTACAAATTCCAAGGCCATAATTCTTGAAGCAACTGATTTATATGTTCACCCGACTTAAAAAAAAGAGGAGGTTCTCAATTCACCTGTATTTTTTATGTTTGTTACCTCATAACTTCCGGCTTAGTGAACCTGTTTTGATGATTATTTTTTTATTTGAAAGCTAGTGCTTACTTAGATTGGTCCCAGTTTGAGTTGGTCCAGTTCAGACAATGGCCACGAGAAAACCATATAATCATATGGACGAATCACTCAATATCACGTCAACCAATATCAATAATTATTTATTAACAGACTTCAAAACAAACCGAGATGGTTCCGTTGGCACTAAATCGAGGTATGATGATGGAATCTTGAAGAAATCGGCTGAAATCGTTTTTTTTATTATTTTTTAATTGATGATTATGCAGGTCTTACTGGTATCAATCCGATTTTGTCTTGTTTGTGTGTTTTTTGATGTTCGTTTTGATCTAATAATACATTGAACGTACGATAAAGCACTAACCTCCATCAACACATGTAGTTCAGCAGGAGGAGTTCGGCCCCAGCGCTGGGAGGCGCTCAGAAGCGCTTCCAGCATATCGCTTCGGGTTGCTTCGTCCACTGGTCGGGTCAAGTCGAACTGTGAAACGTATCACAGGAATATTAATGAAAATAAATCACAACAGAAACTTTGAACTGTCGGGTTTAATATTCTACACTTATATTCTTGTTATACCTAGCTAAATGAAAAATCATCCAAAAAAGCTACAGTACTAAGAAAATTAGAACCAAATGAAGCGTTTTGCGGAATTAATTCCTAGCAAGCTGGAACTCCTATTAATATCTTCATTTAGTATCACGCGTTGTTTTTTTATGTACGTTGTACCAGTCTGCATTATTTGCAATGTCACATTCAACCTAAAAGAAAAGAATACCAGGAAAGTGTCTACAGCTGTCATAGGTATTCATCAATGACGGAATGTTTAATAGTCAGATATAAACATTGAACAAACATTGAACCAAACATTAAATAAACATTGAACCTATGAGTAGTAACTGGACTTGGACAGATAACTACATACTCGCTATGGATTAGATTGCACGCGAATGAAAGCTGACCATAGCACATATAGCCTTCCCGCTACCACTCTAATAAAAGCTACACAAATATCGGTATAAATATAGCCTTGTAAACTGACCTTAGAAAGGTAACTGAACGCCCGCTGTGGATCACACTGCGCGCTACAAAGAGCTTGCAACAGCGCATAAACTCTTCCCGCTACCGCTGCACAGGTCGCTACATGCCTTGTAAACTAACCTTGGACAGGTAACTGAACGCCCGCTGCGGATCACACGACGCGCTACAGAGAGCTCGCAACAGCGCCGCGTATAGCCTCCCCGCTCCGCTTCCGCTTCCGCTCGCGCGGCTCAGCAACACGCGACACAGTAAGTGTTGTGCGGGCGATGATGCGTGCGCGCACCATTGCGGTACGAGGGATATTAGGGTTCCGCTGTCTGCGCAGATCCATCTCTGGAATCAATTAATTTGTGTATTTAAAAAAAACCGGCCAAGAGCATGTCGGGCCATGCTCAGTGTAGGATTCCGCGTAGTTATTCAAAAACGGCTGAGCCAATTATGTTCGAAATAGTTTTATTTTAAAGTATTCTATAAGTCCACTTTATCCATGTTCAATTTCAATCCATGTTTATTTCATATTTTTTGGACCTACGGATCAAAAGTTAGAAAGGGGGGACACATTTTTTTTTCTTTTGGAGCAATTATCTCCTAAAATATTGACTATAGAAAAAACTTTCTTGTAATACCCTTATTCTTTTTAAGAGACCTATTCAATGATATCCCACACTATAGGATTATAGCAAATAAAAAAATCATCCCCACTTCACCAATTGGGGAGGTTGTTTCTAGTTTTTATTGTACCATTTTGTTGGCATGATTAATATGTAAACCTGGATCAAATTGCAGATTTCTAGTTTTAACGGCCACTGAGCAATGCTGCAGACAGACGGACTGACGGACAGACGGACATAACGAAACTATAAGGGTTCCGTTTTTTTGCCAGTTTGGCTACGGAACCCTAAACATGTATCCAGAGTAAGTAACATTGAATTCAGGCTTCCCATAATTTCTCAGAAAGTTTGTATGGAAGTTTCCTATTTTTTTATCAAATTCCTATACATTTTTGGTAACAAAAAAGGGATGTTTCAATGGATGTTGCTGAGCATCATTGACTCTACCAGGTCTTTTTGGGAAATTTTCAAGTAACGCGCATGTGACACCACAGTATGCCCGGTTCACATTATTCCAGTCCAGTGATCCTGCGGTCTAATCCAGTTCAGTGCTGGACTGGAGCACATCATTTACATTACTTCAGTCTTTTAAGAGTAGCTGGATTGTAAACACATCGGTGGCAGTGTTCTAGCACTGGTTTGGAACTGGAATGGCTGTCTACATTATTCCAGTGCCGCTGGATTAGGTGAGCTGGAATGAAAAGTTGAAGGTCTTTCCAGTCACTGGACTGGAATGCTCACTGGAATGGAAGTATTCCAGTGCATTCTAAATATGCGCAAAATTCCCCTAGTAATCGTATTTTAAAACTTTATAATAAAAAATTTAACTGTATAGACTTTTTTGACTGCACTAAAGGGACTCTAAAAGCTCGTGTCCGTTCATTATTAATGAAATCACGACAGGGCGACAAGTATTAAGTAATAATTATCATTTGGTGATCATTATTGACTTAAGTTAATTAGCTACATCACACTAATTTCACAATAAACCATTCATTCATGCACTTACTCAACACCAACAAACACACTCACGTACATGCAAACTTTATAACTGAAACTTATGTTGATAATGTTAGTTAGTATAAATGCGCACGCTATATCTTGTTATTGCATGTTCATTGTATTTTTGTGGACATCTTTTATTGGCTTTGTTTACTGTACACTCAGTTTTTGTAAATTTCTCATGTAAGTACTGCTGTTGTGCCCCAAATAAAATAAAAAAATTAAAATTAAACATTATTCCAGTACTGCATTGGATTCATACTGGAATAATGTGCTCGCACAGTATCCTCACATCAGCCAGCAGTTCGAGTACAGCGGTGAGTGCCGCGTGCGCCGCGCGGCAGTCGGGGACGGCGCCCGCGCAGCCCCACACGCGCGTTGCTGTGTTTACTGCCGTCTCAAGGCTGTCGATGCGTCTGAAAGTAATAAATAAAGGTATTATACAAGTATAAGTATAAGCTATTAAGATTGACAAAAGCGGATTTCATCTTTGTACCTAATTGTATGTGACGATGCCTATTGTTGATATTCTGTTCTAACCATACCTGACGAAGCCTGTGTTGCGGATGATGATTGTGATTTAGATAATTGATTTGATGATTTTTTTTTTTCTTTAAATAAATAAATAATAAATATCTTGGAACATCTTACACAAATCGACCTAGTCCCACGGTAAGCTCAATTAAGGCTTGTGATGTGGGTACCACGCGACGATATACACTGCTCGTGAGCATTCCGAAAGATTATAATGCTGAATTCCTGAGCATATTTAGAGTATTTAATGTTATATAAAATTTCCTGGATTCGGTTCGGTTTCAGAGACAATTAACCTTTTTTCGAAATAAGTTTTTCGACGTAACTCGTCATAAAACTTCTTTTTGATTACAATACTACCATGATGTGTTCTAATAATTACCACACGTTTTGCCTGACAATCAAAAAATAAGAATAGACTTAACGAAAAAACCTGTCCCAAAAAAAACATTTAAAAAATTAATTTTAACAAATTGTTGTTATGATAAAAAGTATTGGTAATGTTAAAAAGTATTCAATTATTTTTGATGTCTAAAATGCATAGGTAAAATCTTTCGCGATGCTCACGAGCACCGTGTATAAGATTATCACTGAATATTTATTATATTTAAATCAATATAAAGTGATTTTTAAAAATGAGACCATCCGCAGCAGAACCAAAGTAACCGAAATAGCTCTCCGAATCGCTAAACTGAAGTGGCAGTGGGCGGGGCACATTGCGCGTAGAACCGATGGCCGTTGGGGCGGGAAGGTTCTTGAGTGGCGGCCACGTACCGGAAGGCGTAGCGTGGGTAGGCCCCCCACAAGGTGGACTGATGACCTGGTGAAGGTCGCAGGAGTCCGCTGGATGCGGGTGGCGCAGGACCGGTCATTGTGGCAATCTTTGAGGGAGGCCTACGTTCAGCAGTGGACGTCTTTCGGCTGATATGATGATGATGATGATGATGAAAGTGGTTTTTTCATCATAAGTTTATCAATCGAGATGGGAACACAAATTGGGTCGTTTTCGAGAAACATCATACCTTGCAATAGTGTTCAGTGCGGCGACGGTCCTCGCGTCGATGGGCCGTGCGCGGAGCAATTCACGCAGCGCCGCTTTTGCACTCGACCTGTGTCGTAACACGATAGCAATAAGGTTCACTTCACCAAGATAACATATCATATATCTGTCGTAGGATGATTTGATACTTCGAATCTTCGCGAAAATCCGAGGGGTTTTGCGAAAACGCGGATATAGTAGGTTAGGTTAGTTTGCAAAACCCCTAGGATTTTCGCGAAGATTCGAAGTATCAACCTAGGATTTTCGCAAAGATTCGAAATATCAAATCATCCTACCACATATCCATTTGAATAAATTAAACCTTAATTGAATTTGAAGGGTCCACAGAAAAAACATGTCTAGTCAATTCAAATTACAGAAGGAGAAACCACTTTTAACAGATTAAGGTGTGAATTTGCTCTCAGATTTTTAAGCACTGGACATGTTTTTTCCGTCGACCCTTCATTTAATTTATCGTACAGATGTTCGAGAAAAAAAAAATCATTACGAGAGTGCCTACTGCAACATATTCGGCTTTCGCTCAAAAATTCTTCAAATTTCTTCATCGTTTTATTTATAATAAAATTTGCTCAAAAATCCCCATTCAAGAATTATCGGCCAGAGAAATCAAAATTAAGATTCAATTGTTACTCAAAAGTTTTAGCTTTAATAATATAGAAAACATTATAAAAATAGTGAGGTAGCCACACATACATCAACATACTCATATACACACACATGCATACACAAGTTCATACTTCTACACTATCGTTTTAACGATTTTCTGCGATACTGGATTATTTTGACCTAAAAAAGGATAGTTTCAATTAAAATGGGAAAATTCGATTTAATAAAAAAATATCTCATAGCACTGGTAAAATAGTTCCTTACACACGGATCACATGCATTATGTAGCTGTAGCTACATATTATCTTATTCTACATATAAATAGAGCTTATCGCAAAAATCAGTGCATGTGAGTGGTTACAGTAATTTACCTATTTTCCGCCAGTCCGCGAGTGGCATTTTCCGAAATGGGCCACTCATAATGTCCCTGAAACAAAGTACTATGTTAATTAAGATTGATTTGTTATTTTTACATTATTTTGATACACTAGCTTCGTCATATTTTAAAGACAAACGGGTCTTAATCGCGTAAACGTACGTTTAATTATATCCTGACGTTTCGGGCATGACGTTACACCCGTGGTCGCAGGCATAATTAAACGTAAGTTTACGCGATTAAGACCAGTTTGTCTTTAAAATACTAGCTTCGTCATCGCGTGGAGAAGGTAGTAATTACATTGGTCATCACCCTTACTCTTTCCGTGGGTGTCGTAAGAGTGGACTAAATCAAATCAAAATATGTTTATTAGCTAAAAATAAATAATAAAAATAAATTACATACTAATGAGTTTTACACTGAACCCCACACTAGGCAAGGCCTGTATCGTGAGGCCAGATCAGGCAGAATTTCCAATAATTGAAGTGTCACTGACCATTCATCCATTAAAGATGTATGACAGGAAGCAGCGTCATCATAGTGAACAAACTACTGTAATCACCAATCCGCTTGTTCAGCTCCTGATGCGTTAATACGCATAGGAAATAGAAGCGGCCTATGTCCACCAGTGGACTGGGAAAGGCTGATGATACAATGTAAAAAAAATAAAAATTTGAATTTAAATCTGTTTATTTCTGAGACAAGTAATTAATTTTAGCATCGATTGCAAAATCTCTTTTGAATGATTATATGCGCGGTCACTAAAGTCGCGTGTTACGTGACCTATTGTTTACTTAAATAATATATAATAACAGAATCTTATTAGTTCTTCATATTCCCTGTGTGTGTTATCTTTAATGTGAGCTGATATTGTAATTGACCCAACCTGATTTACGACAGCACACAAGACACAGATTACGTCGATAGACTACGTACCTGTAGTTTGTTGAAGCCTTAATAAATAAATAAATGTTGCGTATCGTTCATCGTTGAGGTGAACAGACGGAGTATAGGGTACCCCGGCTGCTGAATGGGCATGATGACTGGCAAGTCAATTCAGCATCTTTTTTCGAACTGTCAAAACGATCACCACTATGGAATTTTATATGAAATACTCAAAAGTGACGTCACGTTTGAATACTGCCAAATGACCTACTCTTTTAATTTATTAAATAGAAGTTCGGTACCAAAAATACTGCGATCTACACCTTAGGAATAATTTCTTCGTGTATTATGTCGTGGAAAATGTTAAATAATTTATTTTAACTACAGTCATCATCCCTATTACATAAATGCACCAGAAGCGCTGCAGTTCGCAAGGAATGGCGGCGCATAGTACACCACACGACGTATGTGATGGCTACCACCACTCTGTCAAGAGTTTAACGCCAAAGAAGCATACCACTGTCACAGGCCACAGAACACTTCGATAGACCACGCACCTGTAGATCCAACACAACCGCACCGCACTTGTTAGGGCATTGCTTGCGTACAGTCGGCAGCGCTTTACGCTGCCGAAGACTAGACAACAGCGGCCATAGTTTAGCGTCTAGCGTGGCCACGCGAGAGACGTCTGACGACCATTGTCTGGAAACAGGTCAATAACAACAATAAACGGCCATAAGTAATGCACATCGGTTATTGGGAAAGAGACAAATAATAATAAAATAATAATATTTTAGCCTATATAATGTCCCACTGCTGGGCACAGGCCTCCTCTAATATATGAGAGGGATTGGGCTACAGTCCCCACGCTGGCCCTAAGCGGGTTGGGAGCTTCACATACACCTTTGAATTTCTTCGCGGATGTTTGCAGGTTTCCTCACGATGTTTTCCTTCACCGAAAGCTAATGGTGAATATCATCTGATATTCCATACATAAGTTTCGGGAAAACTCATTGGTACGAGCCATTATTTGAACCCATGACCTCCGGATTGAAAGTCAAACGTCTAAACCACTGAGCCACCATCGCTTCACTGAGCGACAAATAATATTGCATAAATGTCAATAAGTTAAAGAGGGACAACGCTCAATGAAGGGATACTCGGGTCTCTTTCCCAAGAACCGATGTGCATTACTTATGGCCGTTTACTATACTTTAGAAAAGGTTGCTAGCAGTATACGATAAGCTGAAGACAGGGTAAAATAGCGCATTTAAATTTGCAGAATTTGGTAATACCGATTTATACTATTTTAAAAACATTTTTCTTTAATATACTTTATTTTAAAAATCTAAAAACAATGCATATGATAATAGAAATAACGAGCTACTAGCATAAAAACCATAGTTAGGCTTATGCGAGTATTACGGAAAATGTGAATGCATGCAAATACAATACAATTTATTTTCTTCAATAAATTACAAAAAAAAAACAAAATTCACCTAACCTAACTTATATCTAAGATTGGCCCTTGTGGCATTGTACCGAGGATGCTGGTGGCATTTCCTCGCTGTATTGCAATTCTAATGCGTATTGAATTGTGTGAGTAAGTCGCCAGCTCTTCGGTCTTTAGTTACGTCAACGTGATTACATTGAGTAGTTAACGATAGTTATTTCTGTCTTTTTCCGCAAATCGACATCCATTGTGCCTCTTTTGCGAACATTATGCTAATTATATATCTAAAAGAATAACCCCCTTTTTCATAAACGTCACCAGACCAAAAGAGACAAACAATACTTATCAGCTAAGTTAACCCTTAATAGGGCAATGGTAATATATTTAAGTACCTCCTCATTTTGAAACTTATTATGTCACAGAATATGTGTCAACGTCAATTAAATTTAGGTGTGACTGATGCCCTTTTAAGAGTTAATAGACGTTTATGAATAAGGGGGTAATAGGATACCTCGCGAAAGTCTCCAAGTCAGCCAGATGCTTGTCGACCAACATGTAAAGTTGTCTCGGGTTGTTGAAACTGACGTCGCCGACCGGCGAATTAATTTCAGGAACTCGGGACCTATAGGAAATACTTTATTTAATAAAATAATTCTACCTCTACGAGCAAATACAACATGGAAGCCACACGCCATATTGAATTGCCTTGCAAAAACGGTCCTGAATTCTAGTTTACAAGTGTCACCGCCTCTTCAATGCATCACGGTAATGAATTTCAATATCAACCTATAAAAACTTAAAACGCCATTTAAAAATAGTTGTGATTGGTCCATCAAAGTTTTGATTAGACAGATAGTTGTAGCTCCAGTCAGAGTGAACAGGACGGAATGCTAAGTAGAACACACAAGTTACCTCTTCTCAGATCGGTCTCTGATGCCCATTATCCTCTGTACGGCGCTCTGCAGAGGGGTGAGGGGGGGAGCGAGGGGGACAGATAGTTGTAGCTCCAGTCAGAGTGAACAGGACGGAATGCTAAGTAGAACACACAAGTTACCTCTTCTCAGATCGGTCTCTGATGCCCATTATCCTCTGTACGGCGCTCTGCAGAGGGGTGAGGGGGGGAGCGAGGGGGACAGATAGTTGTAGCTCCAGTCAGAGTGAACAGGACGGAATGCTAAGTAGAACACACAAGTTACCTCTTCTCAGATCGGTCTCTGATGCCCATTATCCTCTGTACGGCGCTCTGCAGAGGGGTGAGGGGGGGAGCGAGGGGGACAGATAGTTGTAGCTCCAGTCAGAGTGAACAGGACGGAATGCTAAGTAGAACACACAAGTTACCTCTTCTCAGATCGGTCTCTGATGCCCATTATCCTCTGTACGGCGCTCTGCAGAGGGGTGAGGGGGGGAGCGAGGGGGACAGATAGTTGTAGCTCCAGTCAGAGTGAACAGGACGGAATGCTAAGTAGAACACACAAGTTACCTCTTCTCAGATCGGTCTCTGATGCCCATTATCCTCTGTACGGCGCTCTGCAGAGGGGTGAGGGGGGGTTCCGTGGCGGGAGGGGTGCGAGGGGGACGGAGGTCGTCATCGTCGGTAGAGCGAGCGGGACGGATAGAGTTTAGTAGCTCCGTCCATGCTGTGTTTAATGCCTGGAGTTGGAATAAAAAGTTTATGGTTAGTAGTTTCACTACACGTTCCACAAGTCATTATGTATAAAAAAGGCGAAAAAATTTAAGAAAAAACAACGTCAAAAGAAGTAACGTTTAAATGCACGCTTGTTTCCAAATAAGCTCTACAACTTAGAACACCATAGGACTAATAAAATTTTAGTATAATTATTTCTAAACGTCGGGATGTAGTCAAATTAATTAATTTACGTAAAATCTGTCAAAATAGTGGAAAAATATGATATCGTAAGCCTATTTAGCAATTACAATTAGACATTTACAAGCTTTACATGCCATTCCACTATGTCAAAGTCAAAGTCAAAATACTCTTTATTCAATTAGGCCCAGCAACGAGCGCTTTTGAATCGTTAAACTAAATAGCGAATGAGAGAAAAAAAAACTACTTCCGGTTCTAACCCTACACCACTGCCTGAGAAGAATCCGGCAAGAAACTCAGCGGGATTTTTTTTTTCGAATAATAGTTTTATAACATTTTACATCTAACATGCATTAATTAAAAACGAAACATTTTGATTACATTAACTAGAGATGAAGTCTCTAATAGTCAGAATAATTATATAAATGTAATGTGTAAATTATATACTCACGCCAACAGGAATGAACCTAGCTATGTCAGCATGGTGCGGCGTGGCTCGTACCCGCTCCCCAGCTTCCAACCAACAGCTATATTCACGCAGCATCCTGGCAACACAAGTTATGTTTTATTGCCAACCTCGAGTAATTCAGCGGCATCGCTTTACTCGCCCGTGGCATCACATCACATGCACATCATCCTATAATCAGTCCAGTAACGTAGCTACTCTGGATCTGGTAGCTGTTCTCACTGACCCAAAGATAATTTGCACACTGTATATCGTCGCTTAGTACTAGTGATCGTTATCAACGTGCACTATCCGTGGCAATGGCTATGGTTGACAGAAAAAGTAACAAATGTGAAAATGCGATTTTGTTCTATTACTCGTACTCTCAGTAAAAATAATAGTACTCTCCTTATGATACATATAAACTATATACATATATATATACTACTTTAAAAAAATAAAAAATCTAATGTCATTAATTTATGACACAAAATAGTACCTTAAATGTCATTTTGCGAAGTCTTTAAGTAAAATGAATATTCAAGTGGATTAAGATCAGTGTTACACTGATCTTCATCCACATGTTCAGCTGTCAAATGTTCAGTTCAATTTTTTCAATTTGACGTGAACATTTGACAGCTGAATCTGTTTAATATATTTTAGCCGTTTACTCGTTTGATCAGTGTAATTTGAATAAGTGATTAAAATATGTATAGGTAATTAATTATTATAATTAAAATTACTATGATTTCTGAAATTTTAATAATTGATAAAACACCTGTGTATTAGATTTTTCTGTCGACCATACTTTGCCACCAAAACCGCACGTTGATAACGATGACTACTTTATTACCCACAACACAAACCTTTATTGAGTTTCCGTGGGATTCGGTCGATTTGTGGAAGATTGACATAATTATGATATTTATTTACTGACCAGAAAAAATATCATCCTCCAAAATCTTGACTAAGTATGTACTACATACTACAGGACAGCTGACAAATACAATAAATAAATAATTCATAACAAAATGCTTACTTTTCAGCTCCCTCATGGTACGCCAGCATATTAACATGCACTCTCCTCCTCTCTTCACTCGTCGACGTCGACACATCATCTGCCTCACTATCCGACCCACTCTCGCTCGACTCCATCACTTCGACAGTCGGCAGCAAAGCTTCGGGTGACCTAGACTTAGACTTAGATTTCTCAGGTTTAGGCTCCGGTCTGTTTAGCATCGTTTTGAAAGTTTCTGCTTGGTTGTGGTGGTAGAGAATCGTTTCGTGAAGCCGTTTCTTTAGTTGGGATAGAGTCCTGGATTTGACGAGACCGGAGAAGAATAGTGGGCCGATTGGGGCTGGGTCTGAGCTGTAAAGAAATGTAACGTTAGTATTTTATATTACATACATTTAAAAAACAAAAATCAAGACATAAATAGGACTGATGGAATGGTAGCACCATCTCAAAGTTGTAGCTTGCAATACAATTGTATATATGTATGTAAATTCTTATAATACACATATATGTGTCAGTGAACACGGAAAGGTACCTTGTCACCGTGTTTCACCCTTTCATCTTGGTGGTCAACTATAATGACCGCCTAGTATAATTGAAAACGCATCTAAATGTGGACTATATTAGCATTCACATTTAAATTACTGGTGACACATACCCGTGACACAAAGAGTTAAAATGGACTTTATTAAAGAACACATAAGGTCTATTTTAAGAATCGTGACAGGGTATCTTTTCATGTGCACTGACACATACTCGTATAGTTATAATATAAACAACAAATGGAAGTACTTATCTAATTAATGGTGTTAAAAAGAGACTAACATTTGTACCACTTGTTACAAACTTTTGAGAAACTAGTTTCGAGGTGTAATTTCTAATTATCATACTATGATATTTGTATTTCCTTTTACTAGGAGATCGGACTGGCGAACTGCTATCAACACGGGTCTCCGGGACTACGAGAGTGCCCGTCTTGGAGATCTGGATGCCAAACGCCAGCTTCGGAAATCTCGGCCCAAGCCCTCCTACGTCTATACTTATAACTCGGACGGTGAGCTATGTTGTTAATCTTGCTGCCGGACTTTCAAGACAAAACTTGGTTTTGCGAGTCACCTTCGAGCCCATGCACGCAAAGAAACCGATCCGAAATAGATTTCTTTTTTTTTCTTTTTAATTGTCCGGGTGTCGCCGTCGACGGATACGTCTGGGAGGACATCATTTCCTTTTACCTATGTTTTGTGTACAATAAAGAAATAACATACATACTTACATACATACTATGGGTAATAAGAATAATAATTTTCACAACGAAGATATCTGACATAGCCTCAAAGCTCGATGGCATAGCGTGGCGCATATTTTGCTTCTTAGTTATTAATTCTACAATCTAAATATGATACTCACGAAATGTTAGCCGAGTGCAGATACAAATACATCAGGAGATGCCACAGCGGCAGCGACGGATGCCCCGCCGGCGCCAGCAAGGCTGCCGCCGTTTGGTGGATCACCAGCTCGTCTGCGGTCAAGCCGCATCCGATTTGCTGCAACCATCGAGGGTGACATTAGGGATAAATACCCTAAACTGGCCTACTACCGCGAAAATCGAAATTCGTAAATTTCGAGGATTTTTCTCTGTCACTCAAGCGAAGACGTCATTAGAGTGAGAGAGACAAATCCTCGAAATTTACGAATTTCGATTTTCGCGGTAGTAGGTCTGCACAATCCCAGATTAGGCCACTAACATCATGATGATGTTAGCATCATCATTAATATTATCATCATAATTTAACCAAGAAAAATGTTAGCGCCAAATTAGGCAATGGGGAGTGGTTTTGCTTTTTTTATATCGAATGGAGGAGTAAATGCAGTATCTTCTTCTTTTGTTGCCATGCCCTATCGGGCGTCGGTGGCCACCTTTGCAAAATCTTTTCTGTTCTTGGCCCGCCTTGTCAGCGTGACCGCGTCTTTGATGTTGGTCCAGTTTTTGATGTTATCGAGCCAGATTAACCTCCTTCTTCCCCTTCCCCGTTTTCCCTCTATTTTTCCTTCTATTATAAGTTTCAGGAGAATATACTAGTACAAATGCAGTATAATTATGACCAAATTCAAGAAAAAAAATTTGATTCTATGGAGAACTGCGAGTTTTTTTAGTAAAATATCATTTTTTTAACTTCACTTCACTCTATGATAAATGAAATGAAATAAATGTATTAGCACAAAACTTAACTTAAAATTACATTATGTACATTAAATACAACGACATAAAAGTTGTGCCAAAGGGCACACTCCGCAACACTGATTTTCAGGACCGACTGACAGTGTTAAATCAATTATTTCATAAAAAATGTTTGGCTCTACCGCCTCCTAAACAAACCCGGAGAGCGTTGTCGACGTGTATCTTTTGTCCCTGCGCGGATTAGGTGGGAGATCACTTCCGGGTTGTGTCCTAGGGAAGTCACTAACCCGGAGAGCGTTGTCGACGTGTATCTTCTGTCCCCTTGCGCGCTGAGTTGCCAGCAGCGGCAGTACCCGCGACAACACTATCGGCAGTTCGTGCCGCGTGTGCGCCGCGAGCAGCGCGCGGGCGGTGGTGAGCGGCGCGTGCGACGCGTTGCGGATTAGGTGGGAGATCACTTCCGGGTTGTGTCCTAGACAAGTCACTAACCCGGAGAGCGTTGTCGACGTGTATCTTCTGTCGTTATTTGGCTCCGTGGATAATCTTATTAGTTATAATATCGAAACTATATCATATTGTTTAGTACAGATTGTGCCTTTTTTAAGCGCTAGAGCGAGAATTGTAATAAAAATGTTGTACGAGACACGTGCAAAAAGGAAATTCGTAACTCGTGTCGATTTAAAACATCGCCACTCATTTTAAACATTCATGTTTTTCGCACTTGTGTCGTAATGTACTATTGTATAGCTAAATAAAATAAGTAAATACATAAGATGCCATAGCATCAGCAACATTGCGGCCGGTAAGTTGATCACGAGTTGGTTGGAGGTCATGCCGAAACCGATTTGCTGCAATCATAAGGCATTGGAGTAGTAACTAACACAGGAATGCAACGAATACGTAAGGTTTGGGACTTGGAATGAGTGAATAGAGCGGCCGCTCTAGTGGTTGCTAACTCAGTGTTATATAAAATTCACGCTATATTAGAGTATTACTAACCCGGAGAGCGTTGTCGACGTGTATCTTCTGTCCCCTTGCGCGCTGAGTTGCCAGCAGCGGCAGTACCCGCGACAACACTATCGGCAGTTCGTGCCGCGTGTGCGCCGCGAGCAGCGCGCGGGCGGTGGTGAGCGGCGCGTGCGACGCGTTGCGGATTAGGTGGGAGATCACTTCCGGGTTGGGCGGCTCCTAGGGAACGATTTATTTTTCGTGACCTTTTTTGTGATTTTGACTGAGTAGCAAATATAATCACAAATGTTACACGTCACCATTATTCACTGATGACGATTTTATCCAGATTATATTATTCAATTGGCTTACTAGGCTTAGCGCAGGATTAGTGCGACAATATGTCGCTGCAAGATAGACTATCCATCCCTCTTTTATTCATATAGCTAGTAAAAGAAGGAAAATCCATCTCGCGGCGATATACTAACATACGAATCATATGCTAAGCATACTCGTACAGGTTACGTATTAATTTACTTTCGAAAGATCTTTATAAAGTTTATGGGCTATAGTATAAACAAATGTTCTTTTTATTGCAATTAATGTTGAACAAATGGCAATAAAAAGAACACTATTATTTGGCCGTCATAAAATCATTATATTATAACCAATAAACGAATAGAGTACAATCATTTCAAAAGTCAGAAGTAACAGCAAAGTCATTTGAATCTTTGCTGGTAATATCATTCGTAGTAAAGAAAAACCTACATATTTTGGTTCGATGAAATATGTAGAAACTTCTATAAATTTTCTTCGGTTACCGTGAGGATTACTCATGAAATAAAACTATGAAAACGGATAAACTCGCGTATATTAACTAATTTTAACTTCATTCCGACGTTTCGAACACTTTACAGGCTTCGTGGTCTGCGGATGACTGACAATGGAGGAAATTTGATAGATCTACCTCCATCAAAATAAGAAAGATAAGTACAAAACTACCCACCAAAGAAAAATTACTAAACCACAGACAATAAATTTTAAGGGTGGATGTACATACAAAATTTGCAAATTAAGCTAGTTATTCATTACAAATATTTTCAGAATGAAGACAAGAGACAAAATAAATAATCTACGCCGGTTCTATCCCTACGCCACTGCCTGAGAAGTATTTCCTTCCTTTGTATGATTGTATTGTTAGGAAGGTATCCCAAAATTGGGACCGGCAAGAAACTCAGCGGGACAACTCTTTTCAAAAAACATTTGCAGTACATCTTAAGATCATCATGCATTAAACCAAAACATACAATTTTGATTAATAAGGAAATTTAAAATAATTTTGAAAAAATGTTGCCAGTACTAAAAAGGGGGGGGAATGGTCACCACCGCCAAATACATCAGCCTCACGGTTTATGTCTAGACTGTTCCTTTATCAGATGAACAACTGGATCTCAAGCTGGTGGTAGAGACAAGCTTCTTTCCATTCTATTAAAGTTTGGATATTTCATTATCTCAATAGCCTCACGCAACATTCTAGGAATGTTTCTCTTCTCCTTAACGAGAACCAAAATGCTTGTCAAACTTAATAGAATGATTCGGTCCATCACTGACATGCTCCCAAACCGCAGACTGTTGTCGACGGTGCTTGACATCGGCTATGTGTTCCTTCACCCTAGTAGTGATATTCCTCTTTGTCCGACATATTTCATATAAAATTATTTTAAATTTCCTTATTAATCAAAATTGTATGTTTTGGTTTAATGCATGATGATCTTAAGATGTACTACAAATGTTTTTTGAAAAGAGTTGTCCCGCTGAGTTTCTTGCCGGTCCCAATTTTGGGATACCTTCCTAACAATACAATCATACAAAGGAAGGAAATACTTCTCAGGAAGTGGCGTAGGGATAGAACCGGCGTAGATTATTTATTTTGTCTCTTGTCTTCATTCTGAAAATATTTGTAATGAATAACTAGCTTAATTTGCAAATTTTGTATGTACATCCACCCTTAAAATTTATTGTCTGTGGTTTAGTAATTTTTCTTTGGTGGGTAGTTTTGTACTTATCTTTCTTATTTTGATGGAGGTAGATCTATCAAATTTCCTCCATTGTCAGTCATCCGCAGACCACGAACCCTGTAAAGTGTTCGAAACGTCGGAATGAAGTTAAAATTAGTTAATATACGCGAGTTTATCCGTTTTCATAGTTTTTATTTCTTTTATAAATTGTTAACATGAGGTGTCACTAAAAACAAGTTCAAGTAGCGAGACTACTTAAAAACACAAATCCAAATATTCAATAGAATAATCTAATTTGAACAACAAATCATGTATGAATACATTAGAACCGCCTCTTACTTGTAACGTGAAGGTGTGTGTAGTCAGTAGTAAGACATCGCAGGCCGCCAGCGGAGCCCCCGTCAGCCCTGAGTGGCACAACGCTTGCAGCCATGTTGAGACTGCCGTGTCACGGTCGGCTGCAGACCTAAAATAGTACATTACTATAGAGGCCGGGACGAAATTGGTTGCCGGCCGAAGACATATAGACGGCCGAGCGAATTATTTTTTCTATAGAAAATGCCAGTTTAAGAAGTATGGGACAGTGTCCAGCTTTCCGCACGCGTACGTATGCTTACAGGATTCATACTAAACGTCCAATTTTATTTAAAAAATGCGTACGCATGCTGATGTATCAGTCTTCACCCCTAGGCTGATGAAGTGATGTGAGATTTTCTACAGGATACTAACGGTTGGTTCTCGACATGGGCGAGCATTCTCCTCACGAGTATATCCGGCGTGGTGGCCTTCTCACCGCGTGCCCATTGCACCAGGGATTGTGGTGGCGCCAGCAGTGTACTAGTTAACGATGCAAACCTGTGAATAATCACCAAATTAAATAAAAACCGGTCAAGAGCATGTCGGGTCATGCTCAGTGTAGGGTTCCGTAGTTATTCAAATACGGCTGGGCCGATTATGTTCGAAACAGTTTTATTTTAAAGTATATTATAAGCATTCTACACTATTTATGATTTTTTGGACCTACGGATCGAAAGTTAGGACACTATTTTTTTTTTCTTCTAGAGCGATTATCTCCGAAAATATTAACTTTAGAAAAAAGGTTGATTTTAAGACCCTTTTTCTTTTTAAGAGACCTATTCAATATACCCCACACTATAGGATTACAGCAAATAAAATAAACCATCCCCCCTTCACCAGTTGGGGAGGTAACCGAAAAAAATTTTTTTTCTAGTTTTCATTATACCGCTTTGTTGGCATGATTAATATGTATACCTGTACCAAATTGCAGATTTATAGTATTAACGGCCACTGAGATATGCTGCGGACAGACGGACAGACGGACATAGCGAAACTATAAGCCCGTTTCTGCAATATTGGCTACGGAACTCTATAAATTGTAAGCTGACTTCAACCGATTTTTCCAAGATCCTATCATCAGAGCCCGGCCTGGTACCAACGGAAACCATTCAAATAAAAAATAAAAAAATCGGTTCGCGATTCACGGAGATATCGAGTAACATGAATACAAAAAAATAAGTAGAATAGAGAACCTATTTTTGAAGTCGGTTAAAAAATATCATTACACATTCTTGCACAAAATATACCTAATAGTTATTCATATACGATACGAGTATAATATACTTACTTCCTTACTTCCGTTGGCGCTACAACCCTTTGTGGGTCTTGGCCTCTTCACAGATTTTCCCCCATATGTCACGTAAATTGGCTGTCCTTTTCCAGTTGGTAAACTTTCCCATCCGCTTTCCACGAGTATAATATTTGCCTCCTTATTCATAAACATTTCCTAATTTAACAGTTCATTTATTAAAATGTCTATAAGACCGAAAGGGACAAACTATACTTAGCGGCTTGCTAAGTTAGATGTTTATGAACAAAACGGTTACTTTATTGATGTTTATCTTTTTCCAATTCGATTTGAATAGACGTAAGAAAAATACAGAATTATTTTAAAATAAATATAAGGCGGGAGCTGCGGCCACGCGGCACAGAGCCGCTGCTCCATACTCGCAGATCTATACCAGATATATATGTAATTGTAACTTACTGCGGCGTGAGCGACACGCGGCACAGAGCCGCTGCTCCATACTCGCAGATCTATACCAGATATATATGTTACAGTAACTTACTGCGGCGTGAGCGACACGCGGCACAGAGCCGCTGCTCCATACTCGCAGATCTATACCAGATATATATGTTATTGTAACTTACTGCGGCGTGAGCGACACGCGGCACAGAGCCGCTGCTCCATACTCGCAGATCTATACCAGATATATATGTTACAGTAACTTACTGCGGCGTGAGCGACACGCGGCACAGAGCCCCTGCTCCATACTCGCAGATCTATACCAGATATATATGTTATTGTCACTGACTGCGGCGTGAGCGACACGCGGCACAGAGCCGCTGCTCCATACTCGCAGATCTACACCAGATATATATGTTATTGTCACTGACTGCGGCGTGAGCGACACGGAGACGGGCGAGGCCAGCATGGCGGCCATGACGAGCGGCAGCGCGTGCGCCGCCACCGCCGCGCGAGCTGCGGCCACGCGGCACAGAGCCGCTGCTCCATACTCGCAGATCTATACCAGATATATATGTTATTGTCACTGACTGAGGCGTGAGCGACACGCGGCACAGAGCCGCTGCTCCATACTCGCAGATCTATACCAGATATATATGTTATTGTCACTGACTGAGGCGTGAGCGACACGCGGCACAGAGCCGCTGCTCCATACTCGCAGATCTATACCAGATATATATGTTATTGTCACTGACTGCGGCGTGAGCGACACGCGGCACAGAGCCGCTGCTCCATACTCGCAGATCTACACCAGATATATATGTTATTGTCACTGACTGCGGCGTGAGCGACACGCGGCACAGAGCCGCTGCTCCATACTCGCAGATCTACACCAGATATATATGTTATTGTCACTGACTGCGGCGTGAGCGACACGGAGACGGGCGAGGCCAGCATGGCGGCCATGACGAGCGGCAGCGCGTGCGCCGCCACCGCCGCGCGAGCTGCGGCCACGCGGCACAGAGCCGCTGCTCCATACTCGCAGATCTACACCAGATATATATGTTATTGTCACTGACTGCGGCGTGAGCGACACGGAGACGGGCGAGGCCAGCATGGCGGCCATGACGAGCGGCAGCGCGTGCGCCGCCACCGCCGCGCGAGCTGCGGCCACGCGGCACAGAGCCGCTGCTCCATACTCGCAGATCTATACCAGATATATATGTTATTGTCACTGACTGAGGCGTGAGCGACACGCGGCACAGAGCCGCTGCTCCATACTCGCAGATCTATACCAGATATATATGTTATTGTCACTGACTGAGGCGTGAGCGACACGCGGCACAGAGCCGCTGCTCCATACTCGCAGATCTATACCAGATATATATGTTATTGTCACTGACTGCGGCGTGAGCGACACGCGGCACAGAGCCGCTGCTCCATACTCGCAGATCTACACCAGATATATATGTTATTGTCACTGACTGCGGCGTGAGCGACACGCGGCACAGAGCCGCTGCTCCATACTCGCAGATCTATACCAGATATATATGTTATTGTCACTGACTGCGGCGTGAGCGACACGCGGCACAGAGCCGCTGCTCCATACTCGCAGATCTACACCAGATATATATGTTATTGTCACTGACTGCGGCGTGAGCGACACGCGGCACAGAGCCGCTGCTCCATACTCGCAGATCTACACCAGATATATATGTTATTGTCACTGACTGCGGCGTGAGCGACACGCGGCACAGAGCCGCTGCTCCATACTCGCAGATCTATACCAGATATATATGTTATTGTCACTTACTGAGGCGTGAGCGACACGCGGCACAGAGCCGCTGCTCCATACTCGCAGATCTATACCAGATATATATGTTATTGTCACTGACTGCGGCGTGAGCGACACGCGGCACAGAGCCGCTGCTCCATACTCGCAGATCTACACCAGATATATATGTTATTGTCACTTACTGAGGCGTGAGCGACACGCGGCACAGAGCCGCTGCTCCATACTCGCAGATCTACACCAGATATATATGTTATTGTCACTGACTGCGGCGTGAGCGACACGCGGCACAGAGCCGCTGCTCCATACTCGCAGATCTATACCAGATATATATGTTATTGTCACTTACTGAGGCGTGAGCGACACGCGGCACAGAGCCGCTGCTCCATACTCGCAGATCTATACCAGATATATATGTTATTGTAACTTACTGAGGCGTGAGCGACACGCGGCACAGAGCCGCTGCTCCATACTCGCAGATCTATACCAGATATATATGTTATTGTCACTGACTGCGGCGTGAGCGACACGGAGACGGGCGAGGCCAGCATGGCGGCCATGACGAGCGGCAGCGCGTGCGCCGCCACCGCCGCGCGAGCTGCGGCCACGCGGCACAGAGCCGCTGCTCCATACTCGCAGATCTATACCAGATATATATGTTATTGTCACTGACTGAGGCGTGAGCGACACGCGGCACAGAGCCGCTGCTCCATACTCGCAGATCTACACCAGATATATATGTTATTGTCACTGACTGCGGCGTGAGCGACACGCGGCACAGAGCCGCTGCTCCATACTCGCAGATCTACACCAGATATATATGTTATTGTCACTGACTGCGGCGTGAGCGACACGCGGCACAGAGCCGCTGCTCCATACTCGCAGATCTATACCAGATATATATGTTATTGTCACTGACTGCGGCGTGAGCGACACGGAGACGGGCGAGGCCAGCATGGCGGCCATGACGAGCGGCAGCGCGTGCGCCGCCACCGCCGCGCGAGCTGCGGCCACGCGGCACAGAGCCGCTGCTCCATACTCGCAGATCTATACCAGATATATATGTTATTGTCACTGACTGCGGCGTGAGCGACACGGAGACGGGCGAGGCCAGCATGGCGGCCATGACGAGCGGCAGCGCGTGCGCCGCCACCGCCGCGCGAGCTGCGGCCACGCGGCACAGAGCCGCTGCTCCATACTCGCAGATCTACACCAGATATTTTTTTGTTAGACACCGTGTTTTTTTTTTGTTTCCGTTCCGTTAAAATTAACAGGCTGGTACGTTAATTGGAGCTACCTGGGGCCCGTTTCTCGAATGCTTGTAACTTGTAATACAAGTGGAAGTCTCCTTTTAACACTATTAATTAGATAAAGACATCCACTTGTTAAGTTACAGTGTACAAGTTACAAGCTTTCGAGAAATAGGCCCCTGGTATATAGCTTTAAGACAAACACGAAAAAAAAATTTTTTTTTTGTTTTCATACATAATAAATGAAATGGTAAATGTGAGAGAACCTTAAGAATAACACGAGTTAATTTCAGGTGACTGACGGCACATGTAAAAATAAGTAGCATTAGGATGTAACAAAGGTTGCAAAACACTTGTTCAGTCATTAAATTATTTTTTTAATAACTCAATAACAGTAAGAGTTAAGATACTAGTTTCTTAGAGAAATTGATTATTTTTGACCTAAATAAGCTTCCCTTTAATTTAACAGAAATCAATAAAAACACGGTGTATTGGCACAACAAAGTGACTCCATTCCACCTGATAGTAAGTGAAAAGTGGAGCCCAAATCACGGCGACAACGAACAGGAGGCTAGCAGTAAAGCAGTCAGTTGCCACCGCCTTGCTGGCCCGCTAGAAGCTTCTTCACGTTTCGTTTAAAGGGTCCCAACTTATGTGCCGTACGCCGTGTGGTGACGGCAGTAAGAATACATTTGTCACCACCCCAACTCCTCCTGCGGGTGTCGTAAGAGTCGACTAAGGGATTGAAGTGTCACTGACCACTATTTGATAAAAGTTTGATGATGGGCAGCAGCGTCACCATATTAGACACATTACTGCGATCGCCAATCCGCTTGCCCAGCGTGGCGATTATGGGCATTTACCTCCTAATGAATTTACAAAAAAGGTCGCGGCCCCGAGGTTCCGGCGACCCCCGTTACCCTGGTTATGGTAGCGGCCAGGGTGCTAGCGGGGTCAGGGGTGCTAAGAATCTCCGGCAAAGATCCGGCTACCACCACCGACGACCCCTGGCCCAGGCAACTTATAACACACGTACACTGCGGACCGACGAAAAATTAGTGGAACTGGAGGAAGGATTGAGCAAGCTGCGTTGGGACATTGTGGGATTATCAGAAGTCCGAAGAGAGGGCGAGGACACGATAATCCTAAAGTCCGGCAACTTGCTCTATTTCCGGGAGGGCGACCAACAGTCCCAGGGAGGTGTCGGGTTCATCGTCCACAAGTCCCTCGTAAACAACGTGGTGAAGATCGAGAGTGTGTCGGCTAGGGTGGCGTACCTTATACTCAGAGTATCTGGGAGATACTCGCTGAAGGTCATACAGGTGTACGCGCCGACTTCGACACACTCCGACGACGAGGTGGAGGCTATGTATGATGATATCTCAAAAGCCATGCATAGCTCCAGAACCTACTTCACCGTTGTTATGGGGGACTTCAACGCGAAACTGGGCAAGAGAGACGGTGACGAGCTGAGGGTGGGGCAATTTGGGGTTGGACGTCGGAACCACCGGGGCCATCTGCTGGCTGGTTTCTTGGAGAAGGAGGGACTCTGCATGATGAACTCTTTCTTTAAGAAACGCGAGCACAGAAAATGGACTTGGATGAGTCCCGACGGTGCAACTAAAAACGAGATCGACTTCATCATGTCGACGAAGAGACATATATTCAACGATGTTTCTGTGATCAGTACGGTTAAAACCGGAAGCGATCACCGCTTGGTAAGAGGCACGTTGAATATATGTCCTAAGCTAGAACGCTCGCGACTGATGAAGTCTACGCTCCGTCCTGCACTCCATCTTCAAAACCCCGAGAGCTTTCAGGTGGAACTCCAAAACCGTTTCGATTGCCTAGGCGATGATGTGGACGCATTCAACGACGGGTTTGTGGAAGCTGTCCATAGCGCTGGGTCTAAGTTTTTTAAGGCCCAACCACAGAGCACGGACCTCTTTAGTGTGTTACCTTAGAGATAGAGGCGGCCTTGGCTGTCATTTTCATAGAAATCGACCGTGTCAGGTAATTTTGACATGTTAATGAAAATAGTGTTGTGGTATGGCTCGATATTTTTATCGATAGATTAAAACCAACAGTTATTTGACTAAAAATGTTACTTGAAAAAAGCTATTCTAACCTTCTCATTTTTAAAATCTCACTAAAATGATGTCGTTATGAATGATATAAAAACAGTAAAATTTATACATTTATTTGAATTTATATTTACAATAATTAACTACTTACATTAAGTTGTTAGCTTTAAGGTTAAAGTTAAACAACAAGTGTTAAGGGTAAGGCTAGGTCTTAAGACCGCCTGTTGTTTAACCTCTGTCTAGTTATATATGTTACCTTTGCATTGGTTTGTTTGTTCAAGGTGTGCAAACTATATCTACTTATATTACGTTATAAAACACAAAAAGAAAATGTAGGTATATCATAGGTGCTTAAATTAAAATTGTAACTATAAATGGGAACTAAAATTAAACGATCAACTGTAAGGAGTTTAGATGGTTAGGTAATTTAGGTATTATATATGAGGACAGATTAACTAGATGTATAAATGTATAAAGATATTTTTAAATTCGTAAATTGTACCGTTTAACGTTTTCTTGAACAGAAATCCTTTAAAAGGTACTTTACTTTTAAAACATAATAAAAATATTTAGCAAAGCTAACTTACCTTGTCAAACGCAGGATGGAGTTTTAAAGTTGGACAGGCATTGGATGACAATATAGATCTTGGATTTGTTTTTACAAAACAGTCATTTTGGAAGTGGTCCGAACAAATTGTGTCGTGTTTTTGCGGAAACCAGTTCAACTTTCCAGTCGCCGTTATCCAGCGTTCTCTGACGGTATCCTGTCGTTTGACCAAAAATTGTTTAACAAATGTACACTTGGCAACCAACTACTGGCAAAATTATGTTTCGGCAAATCCTTTTTTCTACAAAAACATCTTTGACAATTTATTATCTTAGCCAAATAATTAACAAATAAAATATCATTTTATAAGAGGTATTTTTGGCAAAAGAATATTTAACAACAAAGTAAACTAATAAATTTACCATTAGCCTAAAAATGTTTGCTAAAATGGGTTGGAGTATAGCAAAGTGGGTTTTTTTGTTGCAACCCAGTAAATTTTTCCCCAAAATCAAAAATGGCCGAGATATTCGACATCAAATAAAAAAAAATTAACATAACATTCATCGTAATCTTGACCAAAATCTGCAGTGAGCGAGCGAAGCGAGCGAACAAAACCTTCCGGGGCAGATCCAACTCGGATAGGTTAGGTTAGAAGACTAAGGCGGGAGCTTTGCTCCCGCCTTAGTCTTCGAGGTTATTTTTTTTTATTGTAACCCAGAAAACTTTTCCCCAAAATCGAAAATGGTCGAGATAGGTATTTGGTGAATGTACAAATATGTTAAACGTAGTTTTAGGTGACATGTAAAATATACAATTGATTTATTTATTAATTTATACATTGTTCTAATGTATTAATTGCTTAATGATTATTTGTCAATTGAGTTTTTGTAAAATGATACATTTGCGGAATAACATTTTTGCCACTTACTACATTGGTGAAACGTTTGTTGTAAAATAAATATTTGCTAACATTGTTTTGGTTAAACATTAGTGAACCTTCTCTGACACATGGTTCTATAGGAAATCTAAAAATTAAGTCAGAATTTCTTAAACTACATGTTTTTGTATAGTTGCTTCATTGTCTGCACTCTAGATAAATATTATATTATTGCTAAATATAAATAAATAAATAAATGTTTGGGGGACAGTCTCATACAAATCAACCTAGCCCCGAACTAAGCAAAGCTTGTACTATGGGTGCTAGGCGACGATATATACACCGTGTTTCTGGTAACAGTCAAAACCTCAGACACCCCAACTGATTTTTATTTTTTTAAACTTATGTATAGTATTCATTTTTTAATCTGTTGTTTATTTATTTTTTTAATGGATTTTTGATATTCTGTATAGCTCTACTCGACTTTTAACTCTACACTCAATAAAACAATTGCTAGCTACCATCATAAACCTTGAAACTATTTGTTTGTGTACATTATTGCAACGACATAAGGTTTACCAATAGACAGCTATGTCGCTGTAAACCACTTTAAAGCTTTGTCACAGTAAACTTCAAATGGGACAGCTAAGCAAACTTAACCCAACATTCAAAATGACAAGGTTGTAATTAGGTACAAGTTCGATTTTTTATGATACTCGCGCGTTTTTAAATTAGGCCAGTTGCACCAGGGATTAAGGACTAAAGCATAGATGTAGTACAACATTTATTATACAACTATCCTTATCTTGCTTGCCAATTAAATTCGGTGTCAAAAAGAGATGTACGTACGTTTTCTATTTCTGAATTACCTGTGATGTCACTGGGTTTATTTGAAAACTGTCAGTTGACATGTCGCTCCTAAGAATTAAAAAGACATAATATCTTCTAACAAAAAGTTTATAAAAAGGTCAGTTGTTAAACTTTAGAATTAAAAAGACTTGTTCTTATCAAATGTAGGTATCGAGAAAGAGTTTTTTTAGTCATGCATGACATTTGGGAATATTTCTATCTCTTTTTACCACCAGCAGCAGTCTCTTTTTAGCAAAGTAAGTTAGAAAGAGACTGCCGCTTGTAAATTGTATCTGTATAGAACTGGACCCTGATTATGACACTATCCGTTATGACTGCTTGCTTATGCTGATACTTCACATGTATTTGCGTTTTGCCTCTTGCTCCCATTAGTACCTATACAGGTGGAAGCGAGAGTCATAATGCAATACGCCAACTGGAGTGCCTCCTACACAAAGTGCGAAATATTCCCTAATGGTGTTGTATGGTGGTGTGTGGTGTATCTGTGGCAATGTTGTGAAGGGCTGGAGGGCCGGGTCTCTTTTTTTTACACGAGAGTGTGTACCTTTTGTTCGTGTTTATAGCCGTTAGTTCATAGCATGTAGTCCGTTTCGCCAGCCCTCCCAGTCCGATAAAAAATCGTGTCGGATCTCGCTCGCGTACTAGTAAATATGGCGATGTTCACATTTTGTCGGGTGTCGGGCCGACTCCGCCCGCGCCGCACCCCCTCAGACGCCCGCGCGTCGCTGCCACTGATTGAACAGTACGCCGACACCCGATTAAAAATCGGTCCGACAACCTACATAGTGGGAACAGTGACGCCGACACACGATTGAAAATCGGCCCGACAGTCGACATGTGGGAACGAGCTCTTCAGGCACTTAGTCTCACCGCAAGCGAGTCAACAATGAACTATTGCAGCGGCGAACTATCACCACCATGCGAGTATCGCCATGTCTTTTTTACTTACACGGGATTGTTCGTTTTCATACGTAGGTATTTTATACCACACGAACGACCGAATCCTCTCTCAGAAATGTTAAAGTATAAAACTATATTACGCAAGAAAAATAAAAAAAAAACTCTTTCAATTCATAGATATTTACATAAGTAATGACCAATTATGTATGTACATAAAAATTATAAAAAAACTTATTTACAATTTTATTTACAAGTTACGGTTTTCGCAGATGTTCACGGGCGGGGCACATACTCTAGGGGGTTGAGCAGCTCTTGACATAGCCGATACTGTAAAGGGTGTTGCTGGTCATCTCTTAAAATTCTCGAAATATTCTTATGATCACAGTTAACCGACGACCAGCTTGTCGTACGTGTGCTAGCCGTCGGATTAACGCGAAAATACTCTAAGACGGCCTCCTCGAAATCAGGGTTCATTTTCATCATGCCTTTCTCTGGCCATTGGTGGTCGAAAAAAAACCGTAGTCCCGAAGTCGTTGAGTAGCTGCGGCCATGGTGGCATACGACACGGCGACACCAAACTCCTCGTGATAATTGCTTACAGCTAAATTGACATTGTCATTGCAGCGTGCTAGCGTTCTTACCATTTCACAGTATTGAACGTTCGTGATTCGTGAATCTAAACGACATGATAATTAGAAATATCGACGGAATATAAACATACAAATTAAATTGACAAACAACGTCAAACAAGTAGCGAAAAAAATAATCGTCCAGGTAACCAGCCATTATTACCAAAATACCCCTAAATACTGAAAAAGGTATACAACCTTCAGCAGTGCGATATGCACAATGTTGTATTACGAATTTGTAGACTGGGCACGTAAAAAATAACTAAAAATACAAAAAAAAATAAAAATATTACCCCCATCAAGATATAGTTTAATCGATTCTACTCCCGATTCTGAACAAACGGTTTTCTGGTTTTTGGTGTTAAGTGAAACACCGTGTATATGTACTTAAATAGAGAAATACACATAATTATACTTACTTATACATAGGAAACGTCCGTAACTCGGGAACAAATTTTTAATTTCTACTAACACCGTTTAGTTGTAAGAGTTTACATAGACTATCGATAACAAATTCAGCGTCGTGTCTCTTCACTATGTCTCTCGCTCATACTAATTTTATATTGAATTTAATATAACTTTTTCTACTTACCTGTGATAGGAAACGTTTGAATTTTGTTTATTAACGTACGTAGACTGGTTCCTGCACCAGATTACAGAGCAATGTGGCATTCTTGGTATATTTTTATAGTTTATATACCCATGACGTCCCGAGAGGTACTGACAGCACATATGCGTAAAACGCATATGCGCGGCACGGGTTTTGTCTGTCACGCCGTCTCTGTATAGGCGCCCTAAGAGTTCCAACCTCCTTGGGCCCAACGGACAAATAAGACCAGAAAGCTCTCAGACTCCACTCAGGAACTAATGGAAAAAAGGAGTGAACTGGTTCTACAATCCTCAGCTGATGCGACTTTATACCGGCAGCTCAACAGACGGATCTCTAAGTCCCTCAACCGCGATATGCGCCAATTCCGTACCAAGTGTATAGAAGAAGCCATCGAGCGGAACAAGGGCTCTAAAGTTTTTGCAAGGGATCTGTCTGTTGGACAGCCAGCTCGCCAAATTAAAGACTGAGGATGGTAGAATCGTCACATCCAAATCTGAGTTGCTGACTGAGATAGAGGGTTTTTATGGACAACTGTACACGTCAACTAGCAGACCCGAAGTTGATCTAGCGGAAGACCTCAGAGCTAGACTGACCCGACACTACACAGAAGACATCCCGGACATCAGCCTGTGCGAGATTAGAATGGCTCTTGAACAGCTCAAAAATAACAAGGCACCTGGGGAGGACGGAATTACAGCTGAGCTTCTGAAGGCGGGTGGTAAACCGGTCCTTATGGCCCTTCCGAAGTTGTTCAATTCCGTCTTACTGGAAGGGAGAACGCCAAAGGCATGGAACAGAGGTGTGGTGGTACTGTTCTTCAAAAAAGGTGACAACGCTTTATTGAAGAACTACCGACCCATATCACTTTTGAGCCATGTCTATAAGCTATTTTCAAGAGTCATTACGAATCGTCTTGCACGCAGGCTTGATGACTTCCAGCCTCCCGAACAAGCCGGGTTCCGAAGAGGCTTTAGTACCGTAGACCACATCCATACGCTTCGCCAGGTTATACAGAAGACCGAAGAATATAACCTGCCCCTCTGTTTAGCGTTTGTGAACTACGAGAAAGCCTTCGATTCGATCGAAACCTGGGCAGTACTACAGTCTCTCCAACGGTGCCAAGTCGACTACCGCTATATCGAGGTGTTGAAGTGTTTGTACGAGAGCGCCACAATGTCAGTCCGACTCCAAGACCAGAGCTCGAAGCCTATTCTGCTGCAGCGGGGAGTTAGGCAGGGAGATGTCATCTCCCCTAAGCTGTTTACCGCGGCACTGGAGGATGTCTTTAAGACCCTGGACTGGAGAAGGCTGGGTATCAACATAAACGGCGAGTACCTGACTCACCTTCGATTCGCTGACGATATAGTAGTCTTGGCTGAAACCTTGGAGGACTTAAGTACTATGCTCGTTGGTCTCAGTAAAGCCTCCGAGCGAGTTGGTCTTAAGATGAACATGGATAAGACGAAAATCATGTCAAATTCCCATGTAGCACCAACTCCCGTAATAATCGGAGACTTTACACTCGAAGTTGTAGACGAATATATATACCTAGGACAAACTATCCAGTTAGGTAGGTCCAACTTCGAGAAAGAGGTCAATCGTCGAATCCGACTCGGTTGGGCAGCGTTCGGGAAGCTACGACACATATTTTCGTCCAATATTCCGCAGTGTTTGAAGACGAAAGTCTTTGATCAGTGTGTGTTGCCAGTGATGACATACGGTACTGAAACGTGGCCGCTTACAATGGGCCTCATAAGAAGGCTCAAAGTCACCCAAAGGGCAATGGAGAGGGCTATGCTAGGAGTCTCTCTGCGTGATCGGATTAAAAATGAGACCATCCGCAGCAGAACCAAAGTAACCGAAATAGCTCTCCGAATCGCTAAACTGAAGTGGCAGTGGGCGGGGCACATTGCGCGTAGAACCGATGGCCGTTGGGGCGGGAAGGTTCTTGAGTGGCGGCCACGTACCGGAAGGCGTAGCGTGGGTAGGCCCCCCACAAGGTGGACTGATGACCTGGTGAAGGTCGCAGGAGTCCGCTGGATGCGGGTGGCGCAGGACCGGTCATTGTGGCAATCTTTGGGAGAGGCCTATGTTCAGCAGTGGACGTCTTTCGGCTGATATGATGATGATGATGATGATGAACTTATGTGCAATACCGCGTAACTAACAAATTCATTTAGAGTCAATTTGAGTATTATCTATATATATATTTGGCGTAACTACCGAAGCAGATAGAGTTGAAATATCAAACAATTGACACTCACTAAATATTCCCACACGTACTAAGAAATTCGGTAATTCCTTCATATGCCGGACTATTAAAAAGTGGAATTCTTTACCGGCACATGTGTTTCCGCATACCTATAAGTTGGGACCCTTTAAACGAAGCGTGAAGAAGCATCTAGCGGGCCAGCAAGGCGGTGGCAACTAACAGGTTACTGCTGGTCTCCTGTTCGTTGCCGCCGCGATTTGGGCTCTACTTTTCACTTACGATCAGCTGGAGTGGAGCCAATTTGTTGTGCCAACATAAAAAAAACTCAAATTTACTGTATATATATACGAGGGCTGGTTGAAATAAAATCTACTTGGTCAAAAAAAAATACGAAAATGTTACTGGCTGAAATGCATTCGTGTTCATTGGTTATTCCTTTTTCAAATTTTGTGACATTCTTTTGTTTCGGGTGTCTCATTTGTGAACGATTTTCGAATTATTACAATATGTCGGGTGAAAAAACTAAAATTAATAAAATTGAGCAGCGCGCAGTGATCAAATTCCTAACAAAAGAAGGAAATACGCCCTCACAGATTCGAGAGCGTATGTTACGTGTGTTTGGTGATTCGTGCCCTTCCGAATGCACCGCACTATGGGAGGTTTTCATGATCTACGCGGCCAAAACTATTTTATAGCTTATAATGGTTATAAATGGGGTAAATGACACAAAAATACTGTTTTTTTAAATATTAGCATGGTATTTTTATTAAATTAATTATTTACATTATTTTTTACTAATCATGTTCTTCATCTTCACTTTCTGGAGAATCATTTTTCTCATTTGGGTGAGGTAATTGCAGCAGGGTGATAGTTTTTGGAAGAAACGAACGAATCATCCTTTTCTTTAAGGTCCTCATGCTGCTTAGAAGGGGGTCAGAGCTAAGAAGTAGCCTATTGAAAACGTCTTGATTGCAAGCTGTTCTTGAACATTTTCTTGAATAGTCCTGCCGATATATTCTGAAATGTTTATTTCTCGCCTCAGCTGCCTCTTCTGAAAGCTGTCCTATCGGTACTAATGCGTGTTTTATTATAATACCTCCATGTATTAGCACTTTATGAAGTGTCGGCGTCATTGGGTGCCAAGGGTACAATTCTACGTAAAGTCGGGCAGTTTCAAAAGCATATTCGTCGTATTTTTCTACGTCTATATTATATCCGCTTGAAATGGTTTCAAGTATGACTTTTAATCTATATATTAAGTCATAATTAATGCCTGTGATCTCCGCAGCTAATTTTGGATTTTCAAAAAATCTCCTGCTCGTATTTCCATCATTCGTGTTTCCAAAAAAATTAGCCTTGGGCATATCAACCAGTAAACCAGTTTCCTTTCGAATCCTGGTCTGTATTTCCAATTTCCTTTCCATTTCCATTTTTTTTTCCGCTTCTGTCTTTTTTTTTCTATATTTTTTGACAGGCAACCTGTAGGCTAAATGGAGAATGCTTTCGAAAAACCTTATTCTTGCATGCAGAATTGACAGCCCAAACTCGATTGCATCAAGTGATACTTCTTTTTTGGTATTCAATTTGTTGAAATCATTTGAACTCGCACCACAAACGAAGCAACTAGAAGTAGAGGTGGTGCCAGTGGCTGCATTGCAGACTTTTCCGTCCACCATTGTCATAATAAATTTATGTTTGACGAAAAACTTTATTCCATCGATGTCCATCTCAGTAGCGATCAGGGAGTTAATTGAGTTTGTGACGTAGCTGATTTCTTCTTTTGTGATGTCAGTAGTCTCTTTGACGAATCGGAATCTTATCGGTCGACAAAACCTTGCAGAAGAAGGCGCTGGATTTTCCCACAAAATTCTTTCATTGTCCTTGCCACAAACTAATCGCACGCGTACAAAGCAGCTCTGAAAAATATTCGCATCGGATTCCGCTTCGTTTTCAAACTTCTGCTTGTACTTTGTCTGCTGAGATCCATCACATCCCCATTTGCATATAATTTTTAATGAATCGCGTTGCTGTTCTTCTACTGTCATTAAGACCTCTTTTAGGAATTCCGATAAGCGTCTAACAGTAACGTCAATCAGATCTTGTAGTTTACTTTCAGCGCTAGTACTCGTAATTTTGCAGGCTTCTGGTGGTGGAAAACACTCATTTTTGGCTCGTTGAAGAACATCGTAGCACGGGAAAAACTTCTTATTGGTCTGACGAATAATTTCGTATTGTCCTCGTGTTAAATCAGCATCAACATACATTTTCAATGCTTCCAGTGGTGATAGACGGACGGTTTTTTCAGTTTTAGAAGTGGCGTATGCTTTTCTATATTTTTTGGCCCGTGTTGGGCTACTCGTAAGATCTTTCAGAATATTGGAAGCATCCCTTTTGCCAGATTTCCTCAGCTCAACTTGGGCTGCGTAGACTATCAGTCCATCCTCTGCACCCGAACGTAGTACCTCTGTTTTTCTTCGTTTGCTCCTTTCACTGGACTCTTCAAACGATTTTGTGGGACGTCCGCCCGACCGATTTTGTGTAGCCACCGGAATCTCAAATGTTCCTTCTAACCACAAATGGTTATTCTTTATGAAAGCTTCTTCTTTTTTGTGTGCTTTTGCCCATCGTTGTTTCATTTCTGATTTAAAATGTGCGAAACTGCTACTATTTTTTTTTTATTCATCTTCAGTATACTTCTCGCCTGATAATAGAAGATTTTTCAAAAAACTTAGTTTTTTTTTTCAAATTCGGCAAATTTTCATTTTTCATTAGGTCCAGCAAGTATCGACGAGTGACTGTCCTCACTCCAGACGTTCCCGACGAGCCTAAAATACATACAATATTGAGTTAAAATACATAAATCTACATTCGCATTTTTATTATTTTTTGACCCTAAAAAATCAATGTACTATGATTTTTTACAACTGCGAAATACCACGGCTGTTTTTGTTGTTATCTGTTACCTAAAACTCTAAATTATCAATATCAATCACAACATATACCGGATCTACCCCGATAATACATTAAAAACCTTTTTATTTAAAAAAATACTGAGATAATCTTTGTTGCACGTGGTATTTTTTAAATGTCAAAGTTTGTTCATGAAATCTTACAATCCAAACAAACAAAAAAAACATTGAAATAGCATATTACCTGCAGAATCAGGATCCATTTTTTTATTTTTATAAAACCACGTAGAATAATAACTATTCACTTGGAAAGCCAACAGTTTTTACAATGTTGCCGCGAACTGACACGTACACTAGGTTCAATGATCAAATTCAGACACTGATAAGATGTCATGCACATGACAGGGGTGGAAGAGGATGAATATTGTTCCCCGGAATGTCACCTTGATTAGAAAGTGGTTTTTGGACCGTTGTTTTAAATTTAGTGAAATCTAGTTTTGGCCGCGTAAATCATGAATACC